>JAFVLL020031104.1:0-56836 GCA_021397915.2 Tor tambroides
AAAATAGAAACCGTTTGTAAAAGAGAATCCCGTGGCACTGTCGCCGGTGGTTAGGACAAAAACTACATGGAAAAGATACTTTTATCGCCTCGCGTCACGTCTGGTTGGGACAGGGTGTTACAGTTTGATCCCCCCAAAAAATCTAAGAATAAAAATATTAATGCTGACAGATCTAATAATTGAATCTGCCATTAGGGAAAGTGGAGAGAAGAGATCCAGTCTGGAGATGAGCAGGAACTGATTTGCATGACATGGAGATCCAGATTTTTTTGTTTGTTCATTTGTTTTTAATATTCAACAGGTATTGTTCTTTAGTTTTCTGTATCTAAATGCAAAAATGTTCATAATTGTTTGAATAAAACAGACTACTGGAGAAAAAAAGTCTGAATATTTATCTTGTGACTAAACAAAAACAATAATAAAATAATAATAATAAAAATAATAATAATAATAATAATTAATTGTGTGTGTGGAACCCTGCTCTAAGGCTTTCCAAGAAGGATCCTGTTTAAATGCTTCAATTCTGAATTCTGAACCACACTTGAAAAAACTGCCAATCACAAAAAAATACCAAACATATAAATGGTTTTATTTTTAAAAAACAATTTTATTTTATTTTATTTTTTACACCTCTTTTGTTAATAACTACACACAGTCTAAATATTATAAAACTTTGTGAGTAATTAATTGTGTTCATGTATAGTCATATTGCACTTCAGGCTTATATAAGTAAATTTTCACCCTACAAAGTACTTAGAAACACACAACAAATGACAAATTTTCCCTTTCAAGGAAAGATGTGAGTTGGCTGCTATTAAATTTATTGTCACTGATGTTTTTTGTTTTTTAATTAATCACTGTTTCAGAGAGCTCAAAACACCACACGCTGGTGACACCTGCAGGTCAAAACTGTAAATGCAACAAAACTCAGGCCAAAGCATGCTTCAAAACAGCTTTTACAAACCCATTGCAAATGTTTTATTGAATGTATAATATATTAAATGCAATTAACAAATCATCAAATACCATTACATATGAAGTGTCAGAAGCTTACACACACAGAGAAAAAAAATGGTTAAGCCTAGTATGGTTCTTCAGCGGTTCTTCAGGGTGGTTAAGATGCTATAGCACCACTGCCATACAAAGAATCCATGAAGGCCCTGTATAGTTCTTCAAAGGTTCTCTAACTCTCTCTTAGTCTCTTAGTTTAGTTGGGGAAAGGATTAAAAAATGACATTAAAATACAGAGTATTTCCTAAAGATAAGGTGTTTCTCAACCTTTTTGCCTCTTATGGATCTACATAACACCATTTGACAAAGGTGCTGTGTAGCATCTTTAAAGATAGGTGCTAAATAGCATCTAAAGTGGTTCCCCAATGAAGGAAACCTAAAATGCACAGCTATTATAAGGAAACCAGCATTTTAGCATAATATATGTGTGTATAATATGTGTTCTTTTTATTATTATTATTATTTGCAGGGCTTGTTTTGTATGCTTTAAGGAGGGCTTGTCTAAATAGGCTAATAAGAGACTATTCACTACTACTCTTCCTTTTAATTACACAAATGTCTCATTAAAAATGTACACAAATTTATAAAACTGATTTGAGATCAGGTTAAAACCATGACACTGGTTTAATGGTGAAGTCACATGATTCATGAGTTCACAGAGTTCGTCCCCCAACATCGACATATTGAAATTTCAAAACATTTCGAAACAGTTGTGACATAACAAAGCCTTGTTTACTGAAATCACATTATGCACTCCGAAACACTGGTTCAAAACAAATTATCCGCAAAGGTTTCGAAGCTTCATGAAACAGTGCTTCAAAAGCATCCATCACTAGGTGACAGTTTCAAGTGTCTAGTGACTAGCAAACAGATAAACATGATTGTGCCAACATTTTATTATAGTTATCCCTCATACTGTATTTGGAATCGTCTGACCCCATTTGAACTGTCCTTCATTTAAAAAAAAAAAAAGCTAGATTCAGTTGTTCTAAAGGTGTGTTTAAAAATGTTTATATTAATATTATTCATTGACCCCACACTGAAAATGAATTGGAAATGCAATAAAATAGTTTTATATTTTTAATTTGTCAATAAAAGCAATAAATACAGCTTAAATCTTAAAATTTCTACACAGAAATGAAGGGCTAGTACAAGAGTGCAAATGCAATGTGGAACAAGACTCGTACATGAGCACTCTCCATCGCAAATACAACACTGTCAGATGAGCTACACAGCAAGTTCACTATTTTGGAAAAGGCATATTAATGAAGATGGATATGTGATTCAAACATTAAAATGTATCACAAATCCACTATAGTAAAAGTGTTGTAAGGTGATAATCAGAAAAAAAAATTCACCAGTTTCAACTTAAGTTCATCTGCTGCCTTAAAATTTTAAGTTAAACCAAGTACAAGTACAAGTCATTTCAGCTCACAAGTTAAATCAACTTAAAATTTTACTTTTAAGTTGATTTAACTTAAAATTTTAAGGCAGCAGCTGAACTTAAGTTTTTAAGTTGAAACTGCACTGTAAAAATCCAATTAACAAAATGTTGGAAGGGCAAAAATATCTAAGTTTAACTAATTTTCTTGCTTGGGCTTGAGAAGACATTATATTAAGTCTGCACAAATATATTTTAAAAAAAAATAATAATAAATGAAGGGTTATTTTCAAATCCAGTCAGCATTCAGAATGTCAATGTTGACTAAACTAATAAAAACAAATCCAGCCAACACTGAGATCATTCCGCACGTGCACGAGCCTGAGTGACTTTGTGGGTTTTTCACGACGAGACAAGGAGACAGCAGCCACCATCTTGTCAAGTTCATGCATCAGGTAAGTGCCACTAAATAAATGTTATATTTTAGACTGAATTTATCAACAAAATTTTACAACATATTTGATGTTTTTGAGTGGATATTTAGAAGTGTTTTGTAAGTTATATGTCTGAAGAAAAGTGGATATTTAAGTGAAGTGTACAGTACGTCAAGTTCACACGTCAGGTAATGTAAGTGGCACAACACAAACCAAATGGAGAAAAAGAGGAAAAACACCTTTGAGAAGAGATGCAGGATGACTGCTAGGTTGATCACTTACAACAGTGGTGTCATGGAGGACCAGCATCCTGCAGAGTTTATCTCAAGCCTGTCCACACGCCTGCCTGGCAGTTTGTGGTAATCCTGAAGACCTCGATCAGCTGCTTCAGCAGTACAGGATTGGGGCTGGAGCTAAAAACTGCAATCAGGGCTAGATGGCAATCAATACTCAAAAGAGAGAAGACAAACATTATGTTAATGGTTTAAAACTAAAGTTGAAAAATGATTATGTATCGAGATGATATATGATATGTGTAACGAGATTTAATAAGTGTGTGTAGCGAGAAGGGTCTGGCTGCAGACTTGCAGTGCATTCCAAGCGGGATATATCGCCCTCCGAAGGGCACTTCGGAGTGAAAACAATCATGGCCGCCATATTGAAGTGTCGTTCCAAACCGAAGTGCTCAAAACTAGCCACTTCAAAGGGCCCTTCGGAATGAAGGATTTCGAAGGGTACAACTGATGGACACTTCGGGCCCTCATGATCCTTTGCACAGATACTTTGCATGATGACGGCGCATCCGTATGGGCACGGGATGATGACGCAGAAGGGCACTTCAAGAAACAGTTGTTTACACCCTTCAACCCTTCGAAGCTCTCACTCCAGAGGGTAAACCCTTTGAAGGGCTTAGGGCATAGGGATGAGCCCTTCTGAATGGAACGCAGGGTTGCACTTGCATTTTCAGACTTGCACTCTCAGACACCTGCACTTCCGCAAGTGACGTCACTTGCAGTCTTTTTTTATTTTTTATTCTATTGTATTTATTAATTATTTTTTAAATTGAATCTCTCAACATTTTACACAAGTAGCCAGGTGGTGAAGACAAGAAAAAAGAAACTAAATTACAATGTCACTTGCAATCGCCGCTTGCACTTTTTGCTACCTGTGACGTCACTTGCAGTCCACACAAACCTTGCGTGTTGCCAATGAAGACGGGAATGCTGTGGTGGTTAAACGATTAAAACTAATTTAATATCATAACATACAGGGTCCTGCAAGTCATCTGTAAGAGAAAAAGACAAGACCCGCAAATCCGCGACCACAGAACATCAGAATATGAACGAATATGAACGCAATGTGCAAAGTCTCTCGTTAAACGTTGCTTTATCAGGCATAACAGGCAATGAGCAAATAAGGTAAAAAAAAAATGCATATTATAAGACAATGAAAGTGTTTTTTGACCTTGCATGCATGTCAACCTGTTGTTGGGGACTCCCAAAACCAAAATATGAACCTTTCATAACCCATAATAGGGGCACTTTAAGATACGATTAGAAATTACTTTTTTTTCCCACATCAATCTGAGGTCTAATTGGGTTTTTGAACTACTGTAATATGGTAAAATATATAATCTGTCTGACTTTGTCTGGAAACAGCTGTTACAGACCAACAGGTTTTCTTGTTGACCGTGTGCTGTTTTAGTTAAGTATTTGATTGGCTGCTGAATATATTACATTTTTGTTATGGACCATTTTTTGTTTACATTTTACTGTCATTGTCACAGAAATCTAATTTTAGTGCAACATTTGCAAAAAAAAAACACACAAGGGGCCCCGGGGGCCACAGTGGGTTGCCCACAGAAAATCCTCACAGGGCCCCAAATGAGCAAACTGCAATGGGCCCCGAGTGGGTTTTGTGAGGGCAAGCCCACTGTGGGCTTGCCCACAGAAAACCATCGTTGGGGCCCAAAAGGGCAAAACCGCTGTGGGCACGCAGTGGGCTTGCCCACACGAAACCCACATAGGGTCCCCAATGGGCAAAACTGCTGTGGGCCCCGCATGGGCTAACTCACATGGGGCCCACGTGGGTTTAGTGTGGGTTTGCTCTGCCCGCGCTGTCCCACAGAAAACCCGCAGTGGGCCCGCGCAGGCATGTTTGCTTGGACATTAAACGTGACTAATATCCAGCCACTGTGAAATGACGCTCATTTTCAAACGAGCCGAATTCCAAAAGGTGTTTCTGGTTTCGTGAATGGCACTTCGGAAGGGGAGTTCATCGTTCCGAACGAAAATGAACAACTGAATCATTTCACAAGGCCGTTATATCAAAGGGTGCATCTCAGTTAGTTCCCTAGGTAGTGAATTAGTATATCACGCACACGAGTTGCACTGGGATAGACCGTCTCTCAGTAAACATTGGGACAATTGATCAATCAGTTTGTAAAATGTTACCCACTGGTATTTATCAACAATAGGCAGGACCGTTATATTTTTATATTTATGCTGTTTAAGGTAGCCCTGTAATATGAAATGTACGTTCTGTTACAAATCCTTGCAACAAATAAACACAGTCAACATCAATGCTCATGTGCTGTGAGATGGATTATTAGATTTTGTGTGTGCCAAAAAAAATGATTCCAACTTCTGTTTAATTACAAATTTAATTAACCTATGTTGTTACATTGTAAATGATTTAAAAGGCTTCATTTCATTTTTTGAGACAAATTGTACTTTTCTTTCTTCATCAGGGTGTGGCCAAAAGTTTCATTGGTGCTTTGTCATCATTACAAGATTTCAGATGCAGCCCAGTCAGTTCTTCCAAGACACCAAGCACTGGCACGTGACCAGACCGTTCCACTGCAACTACATAGTGTGTGTACTTTCAAGACTAAGACTTTATTGTTTTCATTCCAGATAATATGTGTAAATGTTTAGAGTTCTTACTACAATTATAATGTGTTTTATTGTTCTCGGTGGCATTTACGCTAATATTAGTCTGTTTTAATCTTATTCCAAGGTCACCGTAGCCACCTAGATCCAGTCCGTATCAAGATCAGATGGTCACTGCAGTCACCTGGATCCAGTTCATATCCAGTCCAGATGGAGGATCAGCACCTAGAGATGACCTCGACAACCCTGAATGTCAGCGGAGACCATGTCAGCTAGATGAGCCCCAGAGACAGATCCCTTCCGAAGACCCCGTCGGCCATCGGGACAAGACCATGGGAACCAGACATGTCTTCTGCACAATCTGACCTGTGTTGCAGCCTATGTAAATAAAGGTGACTTGGCTTGATTTTATATACTGTAGTTCTTTTTTTTTTTTTTTTTTTACTTCTGCCTCATTTTAAAGATGCAATTGTGAAAAGTAGTAATATCTGTAAATGTTTGTTTGCAAACATTTTGTTTAGCTTGTTTAGTCTTTTTTTAGTTCATTAAACAAAATTTAAACTGAATTTTGCAGTTGTATTACAGATGTAATGTTTGTCAACTGGAGCTTTAAAGTGATAGTTCACCCAAAAATGAAAATTTGCTGTTAATTTATTGACCCTCAGGCCATGCAAGATGTAGGTGACTTTTTTTCTTCAAGCCTGTATGTTTAGTCTGTATGAAAAATGGTATAAATGCAGACTGTTATTAAATAAAGGCTATTGTGTGTTGTAATGTGTGCGTTTTTAGTGACTGAAAGACACCAGTTAATCATTTTCAATAATTGTTAAACTATAAAAATATATAAAAATGTAATAACTAGTTCTACAGCAATTTCTTATGATGCCCAAATAATAAATCTTAGTTGAGGTAACATATAAAACACATGGAGTGGTTAAATTTTAATTGACATAACTTTCTGTAGTTTTCTAAATATTTGGCCAATTAAAACATTTTAGCTGAATAGACTATAAAACTAGTTCAGTAAAGGCTGAGCCAACTAAAAAATAACAATTCAGATAACACTTTGAAGAGAGAAATTTCTGTGGAACTAGTTACTAAATAATAATTCGTTTAAGCTGCTTGAAATTTTTTACAGTGTGGTGAATTTTTTTTACAGTTTCAAAGAAACGTAAAAATTAGCCTTCATTAATTAAAAATCTGCCACTGTAATCATAATTTGTGTGAAAAAAAGGAAAAAAGGATGTTGCCATTTTACTGGCTTTATTTCAGCAAACTGCAGCAAAATGCCTTTTATCTTCTTTTTAAACAAAATTACCTATAACTAGTTTAGATAGTTGACACTGCTAGAAATGCTCCAATTTAGTACCACTTTAGCATTGTCCATCAGTACTGAGAACATATCCACAGAATGAAACATAAACATTCATTATATTGTCTGCTTTAACATAGCTGGTTCTACATTCTTAACATGGTTTCTTGAGTCTCTGGAGACATGCAATGTATGATGGTTCCGTGGAGGTCGGATAAAATGTCATTCATACAATTACAGAATGGTTAAAGATAAAATTTTACTTAAGAAAGTAATTAAATATATTTAAGATAGTATTTTACCATTTGATTTAGTACAATGACAATATAACAATAGGTTCCCTTATTGCATTTTGTTTTCTTTACAATATAGTATAAAGGCAATTTCACACTGAGTGTGATGCAATAAAGTAAAGCGAATCGCTGAGGAACGAGTAGGCAAAAAGAGTAGGCAAAAAGTACCCAGATGGCCTACTGCTTCCGGAGTGGTTCTGAAATGAGCATACAATGGACACTTTACTATCGTATGATGCCAAGGGAGAGGATTTTTGAATGGCATTAATGCGACACAACTGATGCTGGTAGGTGATGTGATAATGACAACATGCTGAATGCAGTACGTCCAGATTGCATTCATACTACACACATTCATATAGAACATAGTCTTTTTGTGGTCACAAAATAATTATTCAAATAAGTACCTACTCAAGAGAGTATGCAATTTCAGACACAGCCCCAGTTCAATGGGGGTGCTAAGCACACTCAGCTGATACTGTAAAAATAGGATATTGGTGAAACAGGTTTGGCAAAGGCCCTGTGCGTATTTGTGTTCGCACTCTGTGGAGCATCAGTGGTTTCTATTTACAATGCATTTTGCAGCGTTAAGCAATGTAGTCAATCACAGACATATTTGTTGATTTCTTGAATGCAATGGACAATCAGAGGTGTTTAAGTTAGACAGAATCCACTCACCACTTAAAAGTCTAAGTTTTGAGTTTTGCAAGGTAGCAAATCCTCTCATTTTATAAAAGGGTAAAAATATAGCTACCTGGTGGGTCCCTTGTAAGAGGACCATCATATTGGTGGGTTCCTGCCTGGCAGGGCTGCATTAATGCATGGGCTTACCTGGGCTTAAGGGCTTGAGGGGGGCCACGGTGGTGCCAGAAAATATATAACTGCATTTTATAATGAGTTCACTGTTCCCTTAATATTACGCTTTATCGGTTTGCTTTGAATGCACGTGCGGGCATTGCAAGTCCTCCGCGAGAAGTGTCAGCCCGTCAGACAAGAGAAAAATTGCCAAAATTCCGAAGCTGCTCATGGCATATTAACGCGGGGCTAGGAGAATGCCGATGCAGATCATGGCAGGTAGGTCATATGCTATCAGTTTTCAGTAGTTAGAGTATAGGTTATAATTAGTCAACCATGGGGCAGTCGTGGCCTAATGGATAGAGAGTTGGACTTATAACCCGAAGGTCGTGGGTTTGAGTCTCAGGTCCGGCAGGGATTGTAGGTGGGGGAGTGAATAACCAGCACTCTCTCCACCCTCAATATCATGACTGAGGTGAGACCCTTGAGCAAGGCACCAAACCCCCAACTGCTCCCTGGGCGCCGCAACATTTTATTGCCCACTGCTCCAGGTGTATGTTCGCTACTGTGTGCATGCACTTGGATGGGTTAAATGCAGAGCACAAATTCCGAGTATGGGTCACCATACTTGGCCACTTCCCCTTCCCCTTCTCTTCCCTTTCCTTTCCCTTTAAAAATACTTTTCCATCTTAACATAGTTGAGCTCGCAGTTGTTAGCTAGCCATTACACTACAGCTGTGGAATATAATCATTTTTATGATACATCGCAATGCTGATGTAGACGATTCTGCATAAATGTAATTAAATAGTCGTATCATATAATGTACTGTTTTATTATAAGAAAGTATGGGCTGTATTAATAAAGAGAATTTGCGTATGCCTTTGGAAGTGTAAGGAGTGAATTTATTTCCTTCTAAAATTATTTCTTAGGCCAAAACTCAGGAACTCTTGCAAAGACAGATGCCATGCAATAAAGCCATAAAACGAATCTGGAGAAGAGATCTCCAAAGACAACAAACAGCACCGATCTCCTTGCTCATTTACGACCCCCTTCTTCCCCCTGCATCTCTGCCTCCTTTTTCCCCACCCCCAAGAGGTTACCTCAAAGTTCATTGATGCCACAGTGTTATATCTTGTAGTCATTGTTTCCCTTTTATGTTTGGTATCATTTTAAAGGTCTCTGTGCGATTGGTAAAATGGTCTCCAGTTTCTGATAGTCATGTATTATGAGAAATATTGAAAACTTAAGTGAATTCTGTACTTCTGTTGTGGGCGGTCTCCTTTCAAAATCTGATAATCATTGCTCCACAGGCGTGACCATTTGGGGCACAGGAACAGCTCCTACAGAGGCTTCTCATTCTCCATACAGAGATCTGTGGGGGGCTGAGAATAAATGTTTATGGTCCTTTGTTCTGGTAGTATTTAAGGGAAAGTTGCAAATCAGTCAGCGCAATTCTGTAGCCAGATCGGCCCGTAGTGTGGAGTGTATTTCATATGTTTCATACTATATATCTCCTTCTTGAAGTCAGGTGTATATTTTACCCTTAAATTCATCATTGAACAACTGATGTTATGTATTTTCTTATTTCTAAATTGGCTTCTAATAAATTTCATTATGTAATTGGCATGATACAACTGTACCTGACTAAAAATGTTATATTTGGTTTATTCTGATCTCTTCTGAAATCATTTTTTCAAGTAGATTAATGTGTAGGGTATTTCCGCAAAACTGCATTCAGGACAGATCACAGCAAAGCACTCATGGATGAACCATGGGGAA
Source organism: Tor tambroides (assembly GCA_021397915.2). Taxonomy (NCBI): domain Eukaryota; kingdom Metazoa; phylum Chordata; class Actinopteri; order Cypriniformes; family Cyprinidae; genus Tor; species Tor tambroides. Next base: position 9,898 of record JAFVLL020031104.1, read on the forward strand.
CACTATGAGGGAGACTTTGGATTTCTGACTGTCACTGGCTTAACACGGTGTAGTTCTCGTGGTTAAAGGAAAAAATACACTTTTTGTTATGCGTATGCAGGCGCAGCTCACTTAAAGGTATTATAACCGCTCTGCACCCTCTCAGTATGTTCAGAACTGACGAGTTTGTGTCCGTGCATTCACAGTTGGCCGAGTGAATTGCTAAGCGATGCCTGGTCCCTAATGAACGAATAATTGAAAGTATGGGATTTCTGGAATAATCAGATATCTAAGTTCATGTACAATCGATATCTGTGATCAGTTTTTAATTAAGAATATTGCCTAAATTTAACGATCACTTGAAATTGGAGTCAGATTAAGCACGGAGCTAAACTGAATTGAAACTAAATCCAGATAAATTCAGGGGCGCAAATAAAAGACCAAACATGCACTAAACCTTCGACCAGGCTGCTGGATTCCGTTGTTTGGGCCAGCGGGTGGAGTCTTACAGAAGCAAAGCATAAACTTCTCATAAAGCAAGATATTTGGGCACATTTGGTTTTTTATGAAAAGAATATGTATGAATGAGAAGATAATGCGGGAAGTGCTTGATGTTAAAACGAGATTTTAAGCGCAATAGGCTAAGCCACAAAAAAAGATGCAACACTGAATTACTTCAAAATGTAGGCTATCTGTCTTTGGAGTATTCGCGTAAACATTGATGGGTATGTCTTAATTAAATGTAAACAGTAAACAAAAATCTGATGTATAGCATATTAGATTACATTACTGTTTTAGATCTTAATATAATACACCTCAAACAACGAAAGAAAAGAGGGAATTACTCACTGCTTTTGTAGCTTTATTAATTGTAATTAATACACTAATGTCACAGACTTTCAGTTATTTTCATCATGGAATATTAGTTTGGTTTTCATGGACATCTATTGGTTACCTTCAGTCACATGTTTTCCTTTGTTCAGTTTTTCCGCCACTCTTTAGTTGTCATGGTAATTCATTTAATCAGCTCAGGTGTTAATCATTTTGTCATTCATTTGGTTTGTACTTAAGTTCCTGTCTGCACACTCTTGGGTTGTCTGGTATTGTTTGTGTGCAACCACACTGTTATGCTATTTTGAGTAGCTTGGAGTTCTTCAATAAACTCTGTTTGATTTTTATACATCTTCATCTTGGACTATCTGTGACAACTAAAGACTATGCAATGATTATACTTACATTTGACTATTACATTTCTGCATTATTCTTACTTAAATGCTTCTGTAAATTAGATGTAAAATGAAGAAAAGTAAAGCACTGGTAGTTCAATTTTTTTTTATAGGCCTATTTTGTATTTGCTCTACTGTTTTTAATTTGCAGTTTTTTTTTGTTGTTGTTGTTTTTTTGTTTGTTTTAACAAAGGTAAAATAAAAAGATTTAATTATTCATTTGCTATGGTAATTAAATAATTGGAGGAAAAGATGCATTGTGATGCATTGAAGATTTAGATGTGATTTTGTCATAAGGGCTCAACAGTAGTTAATTTTTACTTGCCCTGCCACAAAAAAAAAAAAAAAATTGTTTATATTGTTTTTGATACCAAATTATAGATACCAGTTCAATTTTACAATTCTCGGTTCCAACTGAAGACGAGTGAACAGTTAGTAAGAATTTTTTATTTATTATTGACGACTTGCGCTTTGTGATTATCAAGATTGAATGAATGTAGACTCTAGTTCTCGTTGATGAAGGGCCCCTCAAGAGGTAAAGCCCAGGGGCCTCTTACAGCGTTAATGTGGCCCTGCTGCCTGGCATCAAAAACTTTGAAACCTCTGGGCTAGAATATGACATTAGAGTTCCACAATAAACAAAAATATGAGAATGAGTTGTATATAGAACTGTCCTTTTTCTGCTGACACATTAAATGAGAGATGTTTGCTCTTTCATACATATAAGTGGTTTTAATTTCTAAACATTTGCCCATTTAATTGCATCTGAAGTTGTTTGAGGTTTTAGTATTAACATCAAAATGTTTTACATGTTCTAAACTCTTCTTATTCAGGTCTTTTTTTTTTTTTTTTGACATTTCTTGCATCGCTACAATTCATTGCGCCAGACGTTTTTGGCTTTTAAAACTCCCAGTGAAAAGCGCATTAGGATCGTATATGGACATTTTCATAGAAATCTGATTACTCTTAGACAATGCAGGTTCTCATGGAGGACATATGGGAATGTAAATCAGCAGCCAAATGGACCATCTCGCTATTCATTTGCATATTGCCATTGTCCCATTAGTTGTTTTCTTGGCTGATTCCCCTTGACCCCCAAGGACAAACCCTACAAATATGTCAACCTGACCTTAGCACAGCTGACCTCACCTTCACTCCTTCCTGAAAGAAAGCAGCCTGGACCTGCATTGGTACTTCAGACCACAGTTATCTCTGCCTGGAACTGCACAGTTAATCCTGCTATGACATTAATTCCCTTATTACATTTTGATTTGAAATCAATTATAATAGCTGTGCATTTTGCCCAGTAATAAACAGGCTACTGTTTCTGTTTAAAATATTTTTAGAAGTTTTATTTTTAAGTACTTACACATTTTAATCACCAAAATCCAAATCAGTTTTCAGGTATTAAAATTTCTTCCTTTTTTTAAACTATATATCTTTATTTTTGTTTTGTTTTGTTTTGTTTTGTTTTTTGTTTTACATTTTATGTGACGTTGGTTTTGTAGGTGTCACCGAAGTTCTGACTCAAAATGTCCGTTGAGTGGTGCTATAACTGTAATGCTCAGTGACATTTTAAAATAACGTACCGTTCAAAAACCAAGAAGAACAAGAAGAAAATAACGTACCATCTGCACTACACCTAAAACTACTCAATAGTATGAACAAAAGCGAATGGGACATAAAAACGCAATCGCAAGCATGCCATTTTAGCTTGTTTTTCAATCTCTCATCTCTCAGCTCTTTCATCGTGAGTCATGTTTTTCAATGGAACCTTCTCCAAGGATTCCGCATCCTAAGTCCAGTTCCATGCTAGCTGAGTTACCGAGCAATCTTATGTCCGGAAAGAGAAACATATGGAGCTGTAATCATAACTATGTACAAAAACAATTACAAGTGCTCGATGTTTTACTGCTTCTAGTGTTAATTTCTGTTGGAAATTGCAGTGAAATTGGTACATATTTTGCATCTTGCAAAAAAGTTCCCACAGGTACGTTTTCATCATGAGATCAGGTAGATTAATATTATACAGTATGTTGAATTGAATCTCACATGATGATAGATAGTAGGAAGTGTAGGTCTTCGAATTTTTTCTTTATTACCTTAATATTGTCTTCTACATAGTCCAGATGCAGATTTTTGTCACTGCTTTCCTGGGACATTCTGCATGCCCTGGATCTCACATAAACATGGTACATAATACCAATAAGAGTTCGAAACAGATGTCACAAAATCACTCTTGTTAATAGGCATGGACCGTTACACATTAGTGGGGTTTCTGCAGAACTGGGCATGTCAACTAAAGACCGCTCCATGGATTTCGCACAAACCCTCATCAATATCCTTTATTATTGCGCAGTTCAATGTTAATGTCTTGTTGAAGCCCCTGTGTCAGCAGCTGCAGTCCCACCTCCCCCTGCTCCTTTCTCACCCTCCTCTCCTCTTGTGTGTTGTCCAGCTGCTGGTGATCCCTGACCTCCTGACCCTCACTCCTGACCTCAGCGAGTCTTTCCCACGCCACACCCTTTTGTGTGAAGTTTGCCATGGCAACACAGTGGTCAGTGGTAATATATGCACTATCCTGCTAAAGGAACATTTCATAAAGGAAGTGATTTGACTTAGAGTCACTAAGCCCAAAGAGTCAACACACTAGAGGTGCTTGGGAATATAGTTAAGAAATCAACCATTCAAGTGAAGCAAATAACATTTAAAGTAGATTTTCATATTACATCCTTCCAGTATTTGATAATGTGCAACTGTGGTGTTCTGAGTGGGTTCTAGGTGGTTGTTTACCGGCCTAGAAATGTCCACATCTCTGATATTTTGGGCACTAGATATGACTTGTGTCCTTTCTTCAATGTAGGTCACGGTGTTTTTCTGCTTGTTCTGTCCTAGGCTCAAATTTAATTCCTAAAAGCTTAGAAAAGTGAAATGACATGTTTTCTCAATACGCTACATGATTTAAGGCATCATTTAAAACTCATTGTGCAGCAAAGTTTAATACTTACAATAAACGGTCTTTTCAAATGCCTACTTGTGACAACGACATATAAGAGTGTCCACTAGAAAAATATCTAATCATCTCTAATCAGTCTAAACAGGTACCAAGTTCTCAGAAATGTAATTGTATTAATGTTAATTTATAATGTCATGTGTTGTCATCAAGCATGAATTAATAACATTTTCCTTGACAAGAAAATAACATTGAAACTAAATTTTTAAATGGCGCTGCCGCTGAACTGAAGAGAGCAGCTGTGATCTGTCATTGAATGAAACAGCTTCACAGTCTTTTCAACCACACAGTATCATTATTTCTGTTACAAAAATTCAAATCACAGAAGTACTGGGATAAAAGTTTATAGTTCAGATATAAACTCTGATGTGTACATTAGCGATTAAAATAGAGTAAATCACCTTTTGAAAGTAATTTGATACTTCAAATGAAGATTTATGGATTACATTGTTACGCTAGTAGGTGGCGAAAAGGGGCTGTTAAAATGTATTTGTCTTTGAATCATACAAGAGATTTGTTCAAGAACACTGATTCATCCAGTAATGAAACGAGTTCCTCTTGAGTGAGTCATTGAATCATTCATAAATTACATGTGATTTTGTTCAGTTGTCTAATATTTTTTTCTTCAGAATCATGAGAGAACCACAACTTCCATTGGGAAAAAAAGAAAAGAAAAAAACTTTTTTTATCCAGAATCATGCAGTTCTATTTTGCACACAAACAGCTCTTAAAGAGTCCAGTTTTTATGTAGCCTGTTGATTTTTTTGTTCATAGCATTCAGCTCCAATAAATGGTTTGCAAAAACGAGACACAGGATTAAATGGTTGATATCATTATTTAATCACATTGGAATCGAAACTGGGAATCGAAAAGAATCGGAATCGATAAGCAGAATCGGAATCGGAATCGATAAAATGCAAACGATACCCAACCCTAGACGTGATGCTATTTTTTATACATATTTCTAAATATGATATAACACGTTTTATATTTAATTGTTCAGAAATACAGTAAAAGTGAAATTCACACACAGATTGCCTTAAGTACATCTACATACTATATATGTATATGTATGTATATACAGGTCCTTCTCAAAAAATTAGCATATTGTGATAAAGTTCATTATTTTCTGTAATGTACTGATAAACATTAGACTTTCATATATTTTAGATTCATTACACACAACTGAAGTAGTTCAAGCCTTTTATTGTTTTAATATTGATGATTTTTGGCATCTCAAAAAATTAGCATATCATGAAAAGATTCTCTAAAGGAGCTATTAACCTAATCATCTGAATCAACTAATTAACTCTAAACACCTGCAAAAGATTCCTGAGGCTTTTAAAAACTCCCAGCCTGGTTCATTACTCAAAACCGCAATCATGGGTAAGACTGCCGACCTGACTTCTGTCCAGAAGGCCATCATTGACACCCTCAAGCAAGAGGGTAAGACACAGAAAGAAACTACGAACGAATAGGCTGTTCCCAGGAATGCTGTATCAAGGCACCTCCAGTGGGAGAGTCTGTGGGAAGGAAAAAGTGTGGCAGAAAACGCTGCACAACGAGAAGAGGTGACGGACCCTGAGGAAGATTGTGGAGAAGGACCGATTCAGACCTTGGGACCTGCGGAGCAGTGGACTGAGTCTGAGTGAGGAAACATCAGAGCCACACCGTGTACAGGCGTGTGTGCAGGAAATGGGCTACAGGTGCCGCATTCCCAGGTCAAGCCACTTTTAGACCAGGAAACAGCGGCGAAGCGCACGGCCTGGGCTACAGAGAAGCAGCACTGGACTGTTGCTCAGTGGTCCAAAGTACTTTTTTGGATGAAAGCAAATTTTGCATGTCATTCGGAAATGGGTGCCAGAGTCTGGAGGAAGACTGGGGAGAGGGAAATGCCAAAATGCCTGAAGTCCAGTGTCAAGTACCCACAGTCAGTGATGGTCTGGGGTGCCATGTCGGCCACTGCTGGTGTTGGTCCACTGTGTTTTATCAAGGGCAGGGTCAATGCAGCTAGCTATCAGGAGATTTTGGAGCACTTCATGCTTCCTGCTGCTGACCAACTTTATGGAGATGCAGATTTCATTTTCCAACAGGACTTGGCACCTGCACACAGTGCCAAAACCACTGGTAAATGGTTTACTGACCATGGTATTACTGTGCTCAATTGGCCTGCCAACTCTCTGACCCTGAACCCCTGAAGATCTGTGGGATATTGTGAAAAGAAAGTTGAGAGACGCAAGACCCAACCTCTGGATGAGCTTAAGGCCGCTATCGAGCATCCTGGGCCTCCATAACACCTCAGCAGTGCCACAGGCTGATTTGCCTCCATGCCCACGCCGCATTAGGCAGTCATTTCTGCAAAGGATTCCCGACCAAGTGATAGTGCATAACTGAACATAATTATTTGAAGGTTGACTCTTTTTTTTTTTGTATTAAAAACACTTTTCTTTTATTGGTCGGATGAAATATGCTAATTTTTTGAGATAGGAATTTTGGGTTTTCATGAGCTGTATGCCAAAATCATCAATATTAAAACAATAAAAGGCTTGAACTACTTCAGTTGTGTGTAATGAATCTAAAATATATGACAGTCTAATGTTTATCAGTACATTACAGAAAATAATGAACTTTATCACAATATGCTAATTTTTTGAGAAGGACCTGTGTGTATATATATTATTTATCAAACCAATTCTATATATATTGACTTTCAAAAGTTTGGTATCAGTAAGATTTTTAATGTTTTTAAAGTCTCTTATGCTTATCAAGGCTGTATCTATTTGATCAAAAATACAGAAAAACAGTAATATTGTGAAATATTACAATATAAAATAATGGTTTCTATTTTAATATACTTTAAAGTACAATTTATTTCTGTGATCCAAAGCTGAATTTCTATCAGCCATTACTCCAGTCTAAAGTGTCACATGATCCTTCAGAAATCATTCTAATATGCTGATTTATTTTCAGTGCTGGAAACTGTTGTGCTGCCTAATATTTTTTTGGAACCTGTGATACTTTTTTTCAGGATTCTCTGATGAATAAAAAGTTAAAAAGAAGAGCATTTATTCAAAATAGAAATCTTTTCTAACAATGTAAGTCTTTACTATCACTTTTTATCCATTTAACACATCCTTTCTGAATATAGATAGATAGATAGATAGATAGATAGATTCTTGAAATCAGAGGTGTTCTCTTTGTTAATCTATAATATGTCAGAGATCAACTCTGATTTGACTGTAAAAGCACATTTTAGTGACAACTTTAATATAAGGTCTTGGAAAACGTTGCTCAGCATATCATCAAGCCATATTTTATAAGTCCGACTCAAGGGCTTGAGACACTCTCTCTAACCGATTGACTATCTGCAGCATAGCCACACAAACCAATGTAGTTATTCTTGCATCCATCCACCTGTCATCTTTACTTCTCCCTCTCTCTCAACCCCCCCACCCCCAATCCTGTGTCACTTTCTCCATGTATTGTAGTACAAGAGATGTTCTCTTTTCAGGCCTGGTCTCTTAGGCAACCCCACTGCTGCATGTAATGAGATGGATAGAAGGAAAGGGAGAGAAAGATGTGGACACACACAGATACCGACAGAGACAGAACAGGACGCTGACCAAGACGGTCACTGACCACAGAACTCCTGTATGGATTTATCAACAACATTTGAAGTTCATGAGAGATGAAATTGGACAATGGAACTAAAGGTAAGGTGGAAAAGAATCACAATGTCATATGGGATTTCCAGTAAATTCAAGAATATAGTAATTTAACTGGATGTGCTTTGTTTGATTGGTTTGGCATCACTGGGAAAAAAAATGCTGATACCGAATCAAGATTATGATAACTGGAATTTTAGAGAGAAACTATTATTTTTTAAATAATTAATACACTCTTAATAATTAATAATAATTAATAAATAATTAATACATAATATTATTTTTTATAATATAATGTAATATAATAATATGGTAATCTCAGTGAAGCAGCTTCTAAAAGTCTATGCATTTCTATAGTATGGTGGTTTGATTTATATGTATGATTTACTCTTTGTTTCAGAATACTTTTTGGTGTCATCCTGTTATCTGTGTAGCAGTTGGATTTCAGTGGCCCATCTCCAGGTTCTCCTGTCCTCTACAACCTGGCAGTCAGAGACTGATTGTCCAAACGCAATTCTTGCGTCTTCCTGATCATTGTGCAGGAGTTGTGGATGGACATCACGCCTCTGGCTAGCCACTCTCATCGGTCTGGAATACAAGTCTTAAGGACCTAAGATACTCTGAAGAAACTCTGTCATCGTTTAGTCACCCTCATATCAGTTCATGTCATTTCTTTCTTCTGTTGAGCACAAAAGTAGGTATTGTGAAGATTAGGGGTGATCAAACAGTTGACAGTAACCACTGACTTCCATAGTATGAAAAAAAAAATACTATGAAAGTTAATGGCTACCAGCAACTTTTTGGTTACTCACATTCTTCAAAGCAGAAGAAGCAGAAGAAAGAAACTCATACAGGTTTGGAATGACATGAGTGTGACTAAATGATTTTTTTATTATTATTTAACTATCCCTTTAAAAGGAAAAAAAGACTTGATGAAGGGTAACATCCTAAAGGAATTTGTGAAAGAGCATATTTGGGAACCAATCCTGAAATATCCTATTGAGATCAAATAAAATCCTTCTGGAAAAACTGAAATATAAACAGAAGTGTTCTTGACTTTTAGAGTTCAGCTGGATATTATGTACATTTTAACAGAACCATCCTTGTATTGGAGTCATGTTTTGAAAATATGTATTTCCATAAGGAATCCTGATGATAAATTATGAGAGAAATTTCAATAAGAATCACATTCCTTAAGGATTTTATTTTATTTGTGTTTATTTTTACTGAAAACAAAAATCATATGAAAGATCTGTTATTTAATAATGAGAAACAGTTACGTTAATTATGTGGGGTGAGTTTCTCTAGAAATGGGGTAAGGACAGCTTGTGTAGAAGATTTAAAATAGAAGATCAAGAGAACGGTATTATTGAAGAAATGCAAATGACCGAGTCAAAGCACAACAGGCCCACTGACCAGGCTAATGTCTGTGAGGCACACGCACACACACACACACGGGGGGGGGGGTATAAAGACCGAAATGCTGTTTTCTTTGCTGTTTACAATTATAATAAATAATAATACATTATTTTTACAGTGTATGCTTAATTATATTTATGTATATTTCCTATAAACTGTAATCTAGTAACAACAGCATAGAAACATATGCTTTTTTCTAATTTTATGTGCTCTGTACAGAAACTCAGGATAATACTGAAAAATGTCCTGTGTAATAATAGTGAAAAATTTTAGATGATGTGATAAGACAAAAGATATATTTAATAAACAATATTTATGTTTTTTGTTTTTACATTTTGGGACTTTATACTTTGTTTTTACATTTTGGGACTTTAGTACTATGATGAATTAGCAATGCTTGCATTTAATAGCCATTTAATCAACATTTTCTTCAACACTGTACTGCATGGGCTCCACATATTTGTGCAAGACCTGATGATCATGTTATCCAGCATAATTTGAAATAATCCCAAGTGTGTTTCAAAGGAGCAAGAACATCTGACCTTTTGTTCAAAGAAGTTGCAAAATTAATGTGACGCTCAGGTCAACATTTCTCAGCTCTAAACTTTTCTTTGTTTTCATTTCTTAAAAAAAAAAGGAAAATCTTAAACCTTTCTCTGGAAATAAACTGAAATTTCTTGTAAATCACATGTTTTTTAAAGAATGTTTCCACTATATCCAATGAAAGACCATGGACCTAGATAATATTGACTGATTTTGTACTACATTTTTAAAATGTACCACTAATCCAAACAAGATTGAGCCAAAGCACATAAAAATATTGATTTTTGGCATATTTGTTTAAATTTCTTTCAAATCACATGACTTTAGAGAAGGCATTTTAAGCACGTATCCAATGAGAGAGCACAGACCCTGGTTGTGCAATGACAGTACTCTGATAACCCCCATTAATCTCTATAATAACATTCACTCAGTTGCTCTTGTGCAACATTAGCAGAGTTGAGAGACCAAAATCTGCTTGGAATCCTCTGCTGCTCACACAGGAATAACACACTCATCATGGAGGTGCACATGCGCCCTCTTCTCTATCTGCTGCTATGCATGTGTTCTGCCGTTCAGGGAGAGAACAGAAAGAGGCAAGTAATATATATACACAATTATTATTATTATTTTCTAGTATTAACTTGTAGTAGTTACAGTAGTAGTAGTGATGACAGCTAGGCTGTGCACCTTAATAATAATAACAATAATATTAATGTTAACCCATAGCCATGAGGGTATTTAGATATTGTTTTAGTCTACTGTTTTAGGTAATGCATGCTTTCTAAAATATTGTAAATTCAATGGCAGTTGACTTTAATTTAATAAAGGCTGCAGCCATAATAACAAATAACAATAGTTTTGAAGAAGCATAAGCGAAGGTGAGGTTGAGCTTGGTGTTCAGCTTCAACATCCTTGTTTTCAAAAGTGGTTGTTAGTGGATTTTCAGGACATTGTAGTCCTCCAGCAGCCACTGCAAACTCTTTATTTCAAGGTGAAATACAGTTACATGTTACATGTACTAACATACTATAGTATTACAGTAAATTATGCATAATTACAAGCCACTAACCTAAACAATTTGCAGTTAACCCTAACCTTAGCCCTATAATAACTACATGTAGTTAATTAATATTACTCAGTACTAATTTGTGTAATTGTTTTACACTCTTTACAATAAGGTCCCATTAGTTAATATTAGTTAATTCATTAACTAACATCAGCTGACAAACAGCAATGCATTTGTTACAGCTTTTGTTCATCTTTGTTAACATTAGTTAATAAAAATACAGTTTTAGTTCATACTAGTTCATGATATTAACAGATACAACCTTTGAGTTTAATAATGTATTAGTACAGTACATGTTGAAATGAACATTTGCTAAGATTTAATAAATGTATTACAAGTATTTATATAATATTGTCCATTGTTAGTTCATGTTAACTAATGTAGTTATCTAACGTTAACAAATAAATTAAAGTGTTACTGTGTAATTACACTGTAGCAATGTTACCTTAAAATAAACCCAAACCTGCAATCAGGTCTAGCTTCATTTATACCATGAAATGAAAACTTTTCATGATTTACATATTTTCTCTTTCATTACATCAGAAAATGAACACATTACATATGGGAAATGGGTTTTGAATGCCATTCCCCATGTTTATAAATATTTTTTTAAAGAAACTGAATTGAGTTTAATGAAATTGTCTTGGTTTCTGTGTGTGTGTGTGTGTGTGTGTGTGTGTGTCAGATTCCTAATCACTGCTCCGAGTGTTTTTCATGTTGGTGTGAAAGAACCTGTATGGATTCAGGTGGGGGAGGCATTGCTTGGCAAACCTGTGTTCTGTCAGTTAGAAACAGAGATGCGTGTTCCCATGTCTACACGGGAGACCAAAACAATCATCAAAAAAGGGCAGGTCGAAGCAGTGAATCTTGAGGTAAAAATAAATGTCTAAATGAATAGAAACATTTTCATGTAATTTAAGACCATGACCAGAAGTTTATTTTAGCAGGATGTTGTTATCTATAAATACACAGAGTAATATGTAGCTGTTGAAACACCATTTTGAAATTAGTTATATATATAGACAAAATAGACAAAAAAAAAAAAGAGATATAAGCGTCTATACTCATCCATTCATTTAAATAAGTTACATATGAGGCTCATTTTCTGTGTATTTCTACGTCAAGATATTTGAAAGTAAAATTTCAGACCTGAAATCAATCAATGGAGAGCCTCCCTATCTCAACCTGGCATGTGAAGTTGATGGTCAGAAACGGCAGACCCGCATCCTGGTCTCCAAACACAGTGGCTACATCTTTATACAGACGAACCAACCTATATACAACCCCACACAGAAAGGTACAATTAACATGTGACATCTTCCAAATGTGTATGAAAAAAAATGTAGATGACATTTAGTATCTACCTTATAATAACGTAAGAATGAGATCTTTTTTCCAAGACTAGGTTTTTTAGTTTAGTACTGGTATAATTTTGTTTAGTTTAAGTTACAGTAAAAGTACTTAATATTCATGTTTCCACAATTCCTGGGGCTGTCACAATAACTGGTACGGGAGAGCAGGGCACAACCTAACACTGTTTGGCTTTCTCAGTTTGTGAAAATCCACATAATTTCACATTTGTCTAGTATAAAGTAATATATGTGAATTACATCACTAACTTCATGGAATAACATGTTCTCCCCTACAAACTACATTTTATTCAGTTAATAACTCTCTACATAGACTGCAATTCTAAACATATTTGGGTAGTTGACACATAGTGTATCCATGGATTATTCTTTTCATCAGCACCAGGATATTACAGTCATTTTTGTATTAACGTTTAAGAGAAAGTGTATCTTAGGTCCTTTAGCTAGTGACAGTTAAACAACTGGTCCACAATTCTTATCCTTTAGCCTTTTCTAATTTAATAAGCCCTGGTGTGAATAATAAAAGCATTTCTATTTAGCTCGTCGCATGAAATGATTATAGCGTGCCCCATATCAGTGGTCCACTGCATGTATTTAACTGCTGTGTATTTAACCTGGTTATGTGTGTTTCCCAGTTTGGTTCAGGATCTTCACTCTGGACCACTCCATGCGACCAAAATCAGAGATAGTTTATGTCTATATATACGTAAGTAAGAAAGTATGGCTACACTTTAGTTTATGCTGTCCTTATTACAGTAAAATTGTACATTTAAGCACTGAATAATATGTACTGTACTTCCTTGGATTTGGGTTATGCTTTGGTGTAGGGTTATTTACACGTAATTATGCATCATTTACTGTTATTACTATAGTAAGTGCATGCAGCATGTGTAACAATAACACTGTACAATAAAGTGTTTTCAGCTTAAATTCTTGCCATCATTTATTGAACAAATCAATAAACTGGAGTGTCCTGTCTAACTAAACTTTATCTATATCCTCAGAATGCTGATGGGAACAAGATCAAGAAATCAACATACAAAGTTTTAGGTGGCGTTCTGTCAAAGGACTACCACATCCCTGATATTTCAAAGTACAGTCAATCTCAATATCAAGTCAATATCAAAACCTTGTAGCATGAACAAGTGATGCTTATGCAAAAAAAATAAAAATATATTAGCATGCTCCTCACACTTTTAAAGATGACGTCATTGTGAATCTGCTGTATTTATTTCAGTCCATATCAGACTTTTAAATCAATCTCTCTAGACCTGGTGTATGGAAGATTACAGCACACTACAAAGGTGACGAGAAAAATGCTGCAGTGCGTGAATTCAAGGTCCAGAAATTTGGTAAGTCAAATTAAACAATTAGATATGGACATTCAGATATATTCTTAATATTATAAATATCTATAAAAAATAAATATCACATTATTTACAGATATTGTATTGCATATAACTCAAATACAATGCATTTTTGTCAGTTCTTCCCAGCTTTGGGGTTTCTACTCATTCAGAGAAAGCCTTTCTGCTTGTGAAAGCTGAGACATATACATTCACCATTAAAGCCTCGTAAGTTCACATTCAGATCAAATAATATTTTTAAAACGATAGTTCACCCCAAAAGAAGAACTGTGTCATTATTTACTTATCCCTATGCTATTCCAAACCTGTATTATATTGTAAACCTGTACATATTAACATGAAATTACAAAATTTGAGAGTAGATTGATTTTATTTTATTTTTTTAAGATACACATATGGCAAGACCATTGATGGTGGTTTCCACTGTCGGTTTGGTATAAAAAAGAATGAGTCAGGAGAAATCGAATTCATCAAGGGATTGGAGAAAACTGGATCTGTGAGTAGAAACTGTCACCTCTTGAGTCTCCAAGATGAATAAGTACACTAACAGATTACTATATTCATTGATCAGTCTTTAATATTCTCTTATTGTGTCATCCCCTTTTTTAGGTGAAAGGAGGGCATGCTGAGATTACAGTAAAAATTTCAGACCTCACCCAAAAACTGAACTCTGAGTTAGACGAACTGGCAGTGACTCGGGCCCAATTCTACATTGCTGTCGCAGTCACGGATATTTTAAGTAATCACATTTTAAGATTAAAATGCAACCAAGATTAGCTAGTTCAAATTTACAACATTTCTTAGTTGACAAGTTAGCTCTTAAACTAAATCGACTGTGCACGTCTCATAAGGTGGGGAGGTACAGGAATCAGAAGCTTTTCTTCCCATTGTTTCGAGCCCGTACAATGTGGATCTGTCTCGGACAAGATCGTTCTACACACCTGCATTCCCCTTTCAAGCTGTGGTAAAAAAAATACCATTTGATGAAGTCAAATCTCTATTCTCAATACAATGCATCATAATGATACTGTCAGTCATAAAGAATCATGCTTGTGGTAATTATAATGGTAGCTTTTACTGTATTTGTAACATATTTTTGATGATTTTGTGCTACAATACCAGTGGTTTCTGTTTTTGGCTAGGTCACAGTCCGTCACCCAAATGGTTTCCCAGCTGAAGGTGTTCAAGTGAACTTAGATGTCTCAAGCACCAAAGAAAAGTCTATAGATATTAAAACTAATAAAGAGGGAGTGGCATTTCACACTTTCAACTTGGAAGGAACACCACCTTCAGTTTCAGTGCAGGTTAATGCATCCTAAGTATAAAGCTCTTTTAATATCTATAATGGCTGTTTCACAGCGCTGGCAAAAGCAGTACAGTTATTCCTATTATATTAAGTTACAGCATGCAATGATTGTGTGGGCAGTGTGAAATGGGCCTACTTTCAAAAAATACTTTCAAGTCCTGTGTTGTATATATGCTGTATATTTTGACCTATTAATTTCAACAGGCAACAGTGGATGGTCAACAAAAGTCAAAAAAAGAAGTGCGCCCAATGAAATCCATAACAAACAGCTTCATGTATCTTAGTGTGACTAATAAAGTCCTGTCACCAAAAGAGTCTATGGATGTTACATTTTATGTCAATGGCAATCCAGAAGATGGGCAAATATATTACATGGTAAGTAATGTAAAGTGAATTTTTATTACATCTGGTAAAACACCTTTGCCTTGTATTCCAGGATTTTTTTTTTTTTTTTTTTTTTGCATAAACCTCACAATTTGTTTTTATTAAAGTTATGCTTAAAGTATATTCTCTGAAAACAACGTCACACACAAGCTTGCTTCACTAGTACATCTTGATTTAAGGATGTTTCGATATTTTTACTGGAAAAAAGTACTCATTAAGTAATTGATTAATTTTTTGTAGTAATGTTTTCTAAACCTGAGAACTGAGAATGTGTGTGTCTCTTCAGATTCTCAGCAGAGGCATGCTGAGATCAGCAAGCTCTGAAGCATCAAGTTCTGTAGTAAAAAAATTTATCAATATCAGCCCAGAGATGATCCCGTCCTTCAGAGTGATCGCCTATTACTATGACAGGAATGGTGACATCATTGCAGACTCAGTATGGGTAGATGTAGAGGACAAGTGTGAGGGAAAGGTAAACAGATTTCAAAAAGCATTTTGCAAGTTTAAAATAAAATTATACAGTACAGTAAAAAAAAAATTGCCACGTTTATAGTTCTGTTGTCCCATCTCCTATTTAGCTTGAGATAAAACTGCATGGCCATCATAAATATCAACCAGATGATACCGCTGAGCTTGACATTGACGTAGGAACACAGAAGAATGCAAAAGTGGCCTTACTAGCTGTGGACAAAGCCGTTTACGCCCTGGGTGCTCAAAACAAACTCACTCCAAAACAGGTGTGTTTTTCTGTCAAAAGCTTAGACCAGATAGACATATAAGATAAAATGGATGTTGAATCTTTTTGATCTGTTCTTGAGTCCTTTTACTGTTTCTCATTTTCCTTTGTGTAGGTGTTCACCTCCATGCAATCTTATGATCTGGGGTGTTCATATGGCGGTGGAGAGAACACAGCTGCTGTTTTTAATGATGCTGGCCTGGCCTTCATCTCCCACTCATCCTCAGTTCGTTCAATGATGAGAAAAGGTGCCAAATAATGCTCTAGAAAGAATCAGACTGGTCTTACTGGGCACATTGTCTGTACATGAAAGAGTTGTCACAATATGAAAATAATATTGTTCAATTCATTGTGCATGTAGGTTTCAGCTGCGAGTCTGGTTTTAGACGCAACAAACGTTCTACAGATATTCAAGCAGAAATGGCTAGAAAAGGTATAGTATTGTCAGTATGAAAAGTCGTTTTCCTTTTGTATCAATTCTCAAAGCTTATGTTTTGGTCATTTAAAGGTGCACTCAGTATTTATGTATTCCATTTGTCAATATGGATGCATTTTTTAGCCATGTATTATGATCAGATTGAGTTCTTACACCTCGTTTTGTTCTTGAAGATGTCCAATTACTGTCAGTTTCTTCTGCTCATCACTTTTGTTGTGTAGAAGCTGCATTTGAGCAAGCAGAATTGCAGAAATGCTGTCGCCATGGCTTCACCCTGATTCCTATGAAGTTTACTTGCGAGGAACGAGCAAAAAGAGTGAGCAAAACGGAAAGCAAAGAATGTGTGAAAGCCTTCCAAGACTGCTGTGAGTTTGCAACCAAGCTAAGAGACAAAAAGAGGAAAGAGGACCTGAAGACAGGACATGGCAGAAGTGAGTATAATATCTTAATGAAAAGCTATCATGCACAAGTCAGTAATCAGTGCAATGAAGTCATCTGATTTTTTTCCCATCATGATTCTCCATCATTTCATTCCTACAGCTGTTAATTCTAATGAAGTCGAGGAATTCTTTGACTCTGAGATACAAACAATTCGCCATTATTTCCCTCCAAGCTTTGAGTTTAAACAGATTGATGTGAAAGAAAAAGTTAGGTGAGTAGGTTCTCTGTCTGGAATTAGAAAGTAAACATATATAAATGTAACATTTATGCACATAAAATGTGACATTTTACAATATAATAACTTTGTAAATATAATTTCACAATAAAATATACATACAGGTATTACAATATAAAAGGTTTTCATTGAGTTTCCTTTGAAACCGTGTTAAGATTTACACAGGTATTGAATAATGGTTTAACAGCACCAGGTCTTTCTTCCAGGCACAAAATCCATTTACCACACTCTATCACAACATGGGAGATACAGGCTCTCAGTTTATCTCCATCCCATGGTAATTTTCCCTCTCACTGCTATCAAATTTAATTGAAATCCACCAAAGTACTAAACTTTTTACTTTTATTGTTTGCAGGTTTCTGCGTGGCGGAGCCAGTTGACCTTACTGTATTTAAGCCACTGTTTATTTCCTTGAGGCTTCCCTATTCGGTCAAACGCTTTGAACAACTCTCTATAGTTGCAGTGATCTTTAATTATGGCAAGATGAAAAGGGAGGTTTGTTTGAAGGACTTTTTTTTTTTTTCAGAAATACCACTTTAGTAATAATAACTGCTATATGCATTTACTGTAGATACTTTTTTTAATGCATTAAATATTTTTGTATTAAATTAACATTTATTATAAAATGAATACTTATACTAATTAAAATCTTTCAACTTGTAAAAAGTTGTTACCTGAAGTAATATATTTCTGCCTGTCCATTAAAAATTACTTCACTGGTGTAGTCAGTCATATTATATCATATTGTTTATTAAATAACCAGTTCATTTAAATCAATCATAACATTATTTGTTATATTTTACACAGTAGATTAATGATTATTGAGATTGATATATCTTCTTCATCACTTTCATGGTCAGGTCATTGTGCAAATGCAACAAGTGGATGGTCTTTGTTCACCGGGATCAGCATCTTCCTCTTCTGCTGTCCGTATCAGTCTGGAGGCACAGTCATCTCAAACTGTGACTTTCCCTGCTGTTCCCATGAAAACTGGTGAAATTCCTATCACTATTGAACTTTATGAAGTTGAAGAAGAAGAAGAAGAAATAAGAGTGGATGCCATTCAAAAGATGCTCCTGGTCAAGGTAAGGAGAAGTGGAAATTTATCTTATACCCTTTAATTCATTCTAATATCTATCTTTTGTTTTTCGTCTCAGAATGAAGGAGTGGAAATGAGAGAAGAGCTGACTTATTTTATTAATTTGGATGGTGAGATTGTTCGCTGTTGTTTGATTGCCTGTTTAATTAACACATATAAGTCTCTGACATTGTAACTTCACCATGTATAAAAAACCTAATCTCTGCTCATCAGGTAGAAGTGATCGGCACATGTTTATCAATGGATTTTTCCCGAACAACACCGTTCCTGAAACAGATGTCAACCTATTTGTCAAACTAGAAGGTCCAAATCAATATGTTTAAAGTTGTTGTGAATGCTTTCAAATTCTTCATTACTGATAATCCTTATTCAACTTCATTTATTGGTCATAGTCAAGAATAATCATATTTATTGTTATATACTCTTAGATTAAACTTTTTTTCTGAATGCAGAAGAAGCATTTGCCAAGTCCACTGCTGTTCCGTTACTCTCATCATCCAAAGTGGAAAATCTGATCCGGGCTCCTAAAGGCTGTGGAGAGCAGACCATGATCTTTATGTCTCCTACTGCCTTATCAATCCGCTACCTGGACAAAAGTAAACGCTGGCTGGAACTGGAAGCAGGATCCAGAGACAAAGCACTGGATTTCATTGAGCAAGGTTTAGTGGATTTGCATGCCACATAAAATAATTTTTTTTTAAAATTGCAATACAATAAACCTTAGTCAGGGTAGATGTCATTTTAATACAAATCAAAGCGAGGCTGTGAGGGATACAAGTACATTAGAGTTTGAACAAAAAGTTCTAGGTCTGCCTATTTTTTTGTCCAGTGAATTGTTTTAGAAAGACATTTTTCTTGTTGGAAAAAAAGGTAAAAAGCATGGAAAACACACTTTAACATTTTATTTTTCACAGAAGTAGGAAAGGCATATGGGTTTAGAACAGGGGCGCCCAAACTCGGTCCTGGAGGGCCAATGTCCAGCAGAGTTTAGCTCCAACTTGCCTCAACACACCTGCCTGGAAGTTACTAGTATGCCTAGTAGGAGCTTGATTAGCTGGTTCAGGTGTGCTTAATTAGGGTTGGAGCTAAACTCTGCAGGACACCGGCCCTCGAGGACTGAGTTTGGGCACCCCTGGTTTAGAATGAAGTAAAAGCAAGAAAATAATAACAGAATTTTCATTTTTTTACTTAATCAGCACCAAATATCCCTCACAGCTTCGTTGGCATCAATATTAATTAATATTTTGTCTTTCCTGACCAAGGCCTATGATTTAACAAAATTTGATTGTGTCAGGCTATACCCTGCTCTGATTCACATTTTATTCTGGCAGCATATGAACGGATTTTAACATTCAAAAAACCTGATGGATCCTATGGCGCATGGCTAAACCATCCCACAAGTACCTGGTAAATTTGATGTGCATTTATATGCCAAAAATATGCAGAGTCATTCAAATGTGACTTGTTTTGTGCTGCACTTGCCACATCCAATAACTATTTTATCTAATAAATATAAATATAAATATAGAATTAGAATCCCAAACTATTTCAAATTTTAGATTGCTTCTCACTTCTCTTAGGTTGACTGCGCTGGTGGTGAAAGTATTGTCTCTTGTGGCTGAACGACAGATAGAAACTCTTGAACAGCAAGGAACAACAGAGAAGATGATTTCGCAGGAGGACATCCGCCACGCAGTCACATATCTGATAAAAACACAGAGCTCCGATGGGTCCTTCACTGATGCTAATCCAGTCTATCACAGAGAAATGCAGGTCTAAATGCTTTCCATCACTAGTCAGGTTTTGCAAAAAGCTTTACCTTGTCAAACACTTAATAAAACAACACATCAAACATTGCAAAATAGTATATACAGGAACTGCATTCCTAAAATAAATGTGCTGATATTCAGTGTTTCTGTTGTAGGGAGGTATTGGAGGAGTTGAGCAAGATGCCTCTTTAACAGCTTTCATCACGATAGCTCTTTATCGCTCCCTCCCTTACTTGGATGAAGAAGTAACCGACGTGGTAAGAACATAATGTGCACTCAGGGGCTCTGTAAACTTCTGTGAAGTTTGTTAGGTTTCAAAATATGAAAAAGGAAGACTTGTCTTGGACACTTGGATACTTTCTAATTCTCAAACCGTGTGATGTAATGAGCTACACAGGTGGTATTCTGCTAGGACACCTATGTGAACTTGAATTTTTTCTAAAATTATCTATGAAGTTATATTAGTGTCAAAAATACAGATTTTGAATGCATTATGAGGGTTAATACATAAAGGAAAAATGCCAAGTTCTGTCATGAAACTCTAGATCACTGGTCTCAAACTCCACAGCTCTGCACAGTTTAGCTCCAACCCTAATCAAACACACCTGATCCAGCTAATCAAGGTCTTCAGGATTACAAGAAACTTCCAAGCAGGTGTGGTTTGGAGATGGTTGGAGCTAAGCTCTGCAGAGCTGCGGCCCTCCAGGAATTGAGTTTGAGACCTCTGCTCTAGATGCTACAGGCTGATGGGTCCTTAACATAAACTGATGATATTCACAGCGTTAAACTGCTTGGAACAAGCTGATTGGTTCATGCTGCATGCACAGCCAATGAGCTTGCTGATGTACATTTAAATGGCTGGTTAGCGTTCACTAGAGCATTTAGCAGTGCACTTTCAAAGTTCCTCTGAAACTCTCCGCCTTCCCCAGCTCCACCTGTATAGATCTGCTATGGGATATTATTAGGGCTGTCAGCGTTAACACGTTAACGCAGCCGATTAATCTAAAAATTTTATTTTTTTTAACGCAAATTAATCGTTTGATAAGGTTTGATCCCAAATTCTTGCCGTCATCGCAGCGCGGAAGGTTATCTATCATTGTGTGATAAGGGTACAGCAAACCAGTGTTGCCAGGGTCACGGTTTTCCCACACAATTGGGCTATTTTGAAAACGCAGTTGCAGGAAAAATTACAGACCTGTGGGTTGCGTTTTTTTGGGCTACTTTTATAGTGTACTGCGGCCGCCCAAAGTGTATATAGACAAATGAAAATTAAAATAGATACTTTTACTAATGTGGATTATACTTGGAATGTATACCTGGCAACTTAAGAACGGAGAGGCGGTGTGAGTTTCAGCCAGAGCATAAGGCTTTTACACAGCAGAAATAAACATGACAATAGCCACTAGATTATAAAAGATAATAAACACACGATTACGACAGGATATGGTTTGTATGTGATTTTCTTGAGATTTGGATATTTTCATAATAATAATGAATGTATACATCTGAAATGCTAATTTGTACAGCGATAAAAAGGCTATAAATAGCATATTTTAACAACAGTAAACAACCAAATTCCACATGTGATTGCAAAATGAAGTTATTACAAACACTCGATGGTGGTTTAAAGTGAGTTTTGAGTAAAAATGTACTATTAATCTCATGAATTGTCTTATGTAGCATGATGCTGATGTTAGCTTTAATGCAACTGCAGAACAGGTCCAATTCTTCTTCATAATGCATTTTGTCATAATACTTCACGCAAGGTCGCAAGAAAATGTTCTGTTGTATTTATTTAGAAATACTTTTGATAATAGTTGGGTAAATGTATACTGGGATTGAAGTGATGTGGCTTGGTAAACGTTTTATTGCCAGCATAAAGGCTGATAATGGCTGAATAAAAACAGGAGAATAATGATAAAAGAATAATAAGGATTATGTCTCATACCTGGTGAAGCTGTGAAAGGTTCTGTTTGTCATGCATTTCTTTATTTCTACATATTTACAGGTAAATCCTAGTATTTTAAACCACAGTCCATGACTGTGGTTAACGCGATAAAAGTTTTTAATCGATTGACAGCACTAGTCATTATATATGCTATTTGTGCAGCAGCAGAATGTCTTAAATACTCACATCACCCTATCGCCAAATGTGTTAGCAAGTTAGCAAGTAGCAAGTTCCTGTACTTGCCTGCAGCAGCAGCAGCAATAATCTATAACTACAGCAATAATAGAGTTGTCATGATAAAACTAACACTTGTCTTTTTATGTTCACTAGAAAAAAAGCATCTCTCTTGCCACCAACTTCCTCCTTAAACGGGTTGAGGATCTTAAAAGACCTTATGTGTTAGCCATTACGGCGTACTGTTTGTCTGTCTGCCTCACTGACCAAACTCACTCACTGTCTGTCTGGAGGAAACTCAGAAGTCTTGCAAAACCAGGTATCTTACCACATATTGACATCTTTATGGAAGCATTGGGAACTTTAAATTTCTATATTTGTCATTCATTATTAATATTAGTTTTTTTTCTGTAAATTCTTTACTCTCTCCTGCTCAATTGAACCGATTAGCGGAAGAGTGTCTTGTTTGGCAAGATGATGAAAATATCCGACTGGTAAATGAGGCAAAAACTTCCCGTGTGCCCCCCGGAGTGGCGTTAACTGTAGAGACCACCGCATATGCTCTCCTGACTGCACTAGCACAGAATGACTTAATAACAGCACATGCTGCCGCCTGCTTCTTGTCTTCACAAGAGAACTATGAAGGAGGTTTTAAATCAACACAGGTGGGTCTAATGAGACTGAATGGTACCTATTATATGTCTTTTACTCTAATTCCAAAAATATTTTAAAAAGACATGATAAAATGATAACACTATACTATTTAAACACACTTTAGGACACTATCATGGCTTTGGAAGCCCTATCACAGTACGCACTGAGTATACCTGAAGCTCCCTTCCGTACAATCAATGCACAGTTCACCATTCCAGGGAGGTCTGAGAGGGAAAAGCTGGTTTTGGACAAAAATGAAAAAGTGGAAGCAGAATTAAAGGTAAACAGAATGTCACAAATGTATGAATGACAGTACTGCAATTATAGGGTTTTTATTAGCTATATAACACATTTATATTTATGGGAAATCATGTGTTAGAAAAAATATAAGGTTTTAATTATTCTTGTTAAATTAAAATAAATGTAGGTTCAAAAATGTGGGTAAATAACTGGGACAGTGACACAAAACAGTGACAGAAATCTAACTAAATGGCTAAAGAGAACGAGGATTGAAGCAGACGTCCTGTCCTAAATCTAAAATACTGTGCCGTGACATACACACACTTACATAAACGGGGGGGGGGGGACACTGAGGAGCTACTGTAATTTGGCCTGTTGTCCTCCAGGTGTCACTGTAAGCTTACTCTTCTTATCAACAGTGTTTCACTATAACTTAGTTATCTTAGTTTTCGGATATTTTCTCCTTCTGATCTGTTTATCATGCTATCTCTTTTGTCTTTCCAGAGACTAGTGGGAATGGGAATAGATGTAAACCTTTCCGGAGAAGGAAAAGTTAAAATGAAAGTAAGAATTTTAAACACTTCCATAGTGTGTATGTTATTAAAAAAAATATTATTATTATTATTATTATTATCATTCATATTCTGTTTTGTTACTGTAGGTGGCCAAGGCTTATTATGCTCTTAAGGAAGACTCCAACTGTGCTGATTTGTCAATAAACGTCACTGTACAGGGAAAAGTGGAGTACACAAGTGAGTTATGAACCATCCATGCCAAAATTCAGGCCTAATTTAACAACACATTTAACCTTATCCATACATTCATACCTTATGTCTGTAAATACACAGAATTATGTCATAACTGTGCAATTATTCTTACAAAAATATTTTTTTAAGGTGAAGTACAAGAAACTTTAAATTACTATGAGGACTATGAACAGGCAGAAGAGAGGAAGGAGGAGGAAGATCTACCCCGGTCAGCAATCGAGTGGTTTGATGCTCGCAGCAGACAAAAAAGAGACACTACGCAAAACACGCAAGATGAAGTGGTCTATACAGTGTGTGTCAGGTGAGAAAAACTACTTCTGAAAAACATCAGTCATCTTAATCATAATCTGCTGTTTTGAAGGTTGGTAGGATCATTTATCTTCTCTCACAGTCACACACAGGGCAGGAACCTCTCTGGAATGGCCATTGCTGACATCACTCTACTTAGTGGTTTTGACGCAATCAATACAGATCTAGAAAGGGTCAGGCATAAACTTATCCAATGACTTTTTTAATAAATAAGGAATCGTATTCAAAATATATATTATTTATAATATTCTCTGTTTTAATAGTTAACTGTCTGTATCTTATGATGGAGTGAGTGGTCTTTCTGCATTTTGCTTTCCTCCATTGTTTCTCTCCAACAGCTAAAAGATCTGGTGGACAGGTATATTTCTCACTATGAGCTCACACGAGGAAGAGTGCTATTGTACTTCAATGAGGTGAAATGAGCACAAACACACAGTCAGAGTTAATCATAACTCCCTAACTTTCAAAGTAGTTGAAGCTGTCTCTCTGTCACCCCTCAGATAGATGAAGGTGAGGCCTGTATAGCATTCGGAGCCAAGCAAAGTGTGGCCATTGGATTAGTTCAACCAGCTCCTGCTACCTTTTATGATTACTATGAACCAGGCAAGCTATTCCACAATTTCACTTAATATGAAATTTACAGGACTAAAACAACAGAACTTCTTAACGACATGACTCTTTTGATATTTTTTGATAAATACTGAATAAAGGGGGGAAAAGTCAAGATGATACAACTGTCCTGATACAATAATGAAGAAAAAAATAAATAAAAAATAAACAGTTGTAATTATATATTCCTTTCACATATGATATAGTGTGTGTGTGTGTGTGTGTGTGTGTAAAAAGAAGATATGAAGAGTTCATTTGTAAAAAACGATAACACCATTTTTTTTTTCCAGAATTCACGTTTTCCAGAATTTTTTTTTTTTTTTTATTGCGCGTTCCAAGTAATATCAATCAAACTGCAGTTGGGTTGTTTTGATTAAGTAATAATAATTTAAACAAATACAGGTAATTTACAAAATTAAAATGCATTGAAAGTATGTTTTTTTTTACATATTAAAAGTTTGTTTTATAGCAAAGACAGATAACTGCACATTTCACGTTTTAGAGTTTTAAAAAACAATCGTTTAATCTTTGTAATCTCCTCACATGACAAAATGTAGATGCCTGACAAAGGTGGTTGTTGTGATCATAGACTGTATGGATGGTCTCACAATGGTAACGCGCTGCTTTTACAAGGTTCCATGAAAACGTTTCAGCTTTTATTTTCCTTTTACGCCCTGAAGGAGATATCACAGGTTCATCAAGTTCGTCCAAATTATCCATCCTCGATCACTTTTAGTCAGCTTTGACGAAACTCCTCTCAGCTAGCACGTCTTTTCAAAGTGAAAGTAGCCTTGTCACCTGACCTGAATACAGCGCGCTGATTCGCTAAAATGGACTTATCGGCTTCTGTTCAAAAACAAGAAGGGGGCTTGTTGGCTTCTGCAGTAAAACGTGAACTCGCGATGCCTTGAAAGTGGACAATACCGGCTTTTTTTACAAAACGTGTTTAGGGTTCAGATCGCGCAATATGTGGAGAATAATGCACAGCAATCAGCTCATTTGTTTTTTGGAAAGTGGCGTTTATCGGTTTTTGCAAATCGACTCTTCATATAGGCTATTTACTTTGATTTTTGACATCAGTATATTGAAACTTTTCTTGAAATTGTTATAAAAGTTTTCAAAGCCATTTGAAACCAACATGAATGCAAACAGTACAGAGTTCCTTAGAACTAAAAAAACTGGTTTTAAACTTGTTTTCTTTATCATGGATGCCCTGAGTTGTCATTTATATTATTTTCACAGACAGGAGATGTTCAGTGCTGTACAGCGCCCCCAAGAGGAGCAAGGCGGTTTCTCTCCTGTGCTCAGATGATGTGTGTCAATGTGCAGAAAGTAGGTTCTCAGTAATTAATTTACCATTCAAACAATCATAAACCCATATAAAAACCAGTGAGCATATCTACACTAACCAATGATCATTTATTGTAGAATTGCTCTGAGTTTTACACATCATAAAATGTAATAATGTTTGTTTCATCAGGGGGTTGTTTCACAGAGAAGAAAACAATTGACATGAAAATCACCAAAAAGGACAGATTCGATTATTCTTGTTACCACACCAACATTGACTATGGTTTGTGATTTTAAATTTATACAAACAAACACTAACAAAAACCTAAGAAGGGTCAAGTATTTTCAATAAAATATATTCAATTGTGGCTGAGGCAGATCTGACCTTTAATTACTCATATTCTTTTTTCTGACAGCATTTGAAGTCATTGTGGATTCAGTTACTGAAGAGAGCAATTTTATGTTGTATTCAACATCTGTGACCGTGGTCCTCCGATATTGTAAGTTATTATTATTATTTTCTTTTTTTTTCCTGAATGTTATAGTATAGTGTCACATGCATTGTAGAAATTACAAGCAATGCAGATCATGAGCATTTTAAAAATAAATGAAGAAAGGACACTGTGCTGAGCTTGTTAAAGTAGTAGATAAATATGCTTATATACTGTAAATTAAGAGTTTAACCTCTGACACTCAGCGGGAGACGTGAGCGTGAGCACAGACAGCACGCGGGTGTTTGCCAAGAGAAAGCACTGCAAGGGTGAGCTAAAAGAGGGCAAGACGTACCTCGTCATGGGCAATGATGGTCCCACTAAAGACTCGAATGGAAAGTAAGTACATATACATGTATTCATATAGCAGTCCATGTATGTCCTATTGAAATGGGATGTTTGAAATCAGATTTTTTTTTAAATATAGGCTGTATTCTTTTAAAAAAAAAAATTAGTATATATATATATATATATATATATATATATATATATATATATATATGAGTAATAACTGCTGAAAATTCAGATTTCCCATGACAGAAATAAATTCAATTTCTGTCATATATTAAAATAGAGAACAGTTATTTTAAAATGATAATATGATGATAATATCTGACAATAGATTGCTTAAAGCTAACAGACATGAACTCTTTCTCTCTCAGCATGCAGTACCTGTTGGATTCAAAAACATGGGTTGAGGAGAAGCTGTCGGCCTCAACATGCAAAGCATCAGTCAACAGGATTTACTGCAAGGAACTGAAAGATTTTGTGAAAGAGTACCAACTTAATGGATGCAACATATAGTCTGAACTGAATTGAATTACTCAACATCTCACTGCAGCAGAAAATGAATATACATTTATCCTGAATTGTAAACTTGCTTTTCTTTTTATGCTACCAATTATGGGAACCATTAGTCTACCTATTATCATGTCTTAAAATATATGTGCTTACAAAACATTTTAGAGTCAGTATCTACGAAATGATCACAATAACAACCACAAGGTTCAAAGCTAAATCTTTTTTCTTTTGAGTCTCTATGTATTTAAGAGACAGCTCAGCATATTAACAGTGACCACACACAGATAAATCAACACACATCAATGTAGGTTTACAAAAACACACACCTTTGAGGCCTCTTTCACATCCTCTCTCTGAGTTTCATGCCACTTCAGTCTTTGAGACTTGGTTCGTTATAGTGGGGTGATTCAGTTTCCCAGCAGAGGTGTATTTATTTTTTTGAAGACTCATTTCACTTGGCAGTTGAGAGAGTGAGAGGGGCTTCTGTGCTCACGGTAAACTCGGTAACATCTGCAGGCGGGGGCGAGTACGTGTACAACAGCACGCACACTCCACTGAAAAGGAGGCTGAAAGGGCAGTGCGTCACAGAATCCATATGGAGCAGCTAAAAACTCAACTGAACCGCGGATAGTATCGCCCACTCAGTGTGAAAAATCAGACGCTTCACTCAGAAGGCACCTAAATGAGCAGATAACACTGTGCCAAGATAGCAAGGGATGGAGAAATGAGAACTGAACCTCTTAATTAAGGCTCTAGAATCAGTGATCAAAGACTTGGACTCTACATTTGCATAATTATCAGACAAATGCAAACATGTTTGTTTCTTGTTTAATCTAAAGAAAAGTATTTGATACAATAAAATTGTTTCTTCCTTGGTTTACTGAATCTGCTTAAATTGATAAAGGCATCTGCTAAATGATTCAGTATAAATGTAAACATATAGCACCACCCTAAAATAAGTCCTATTTTATCCAGCTTACAAATTTAAAGTCTAAATTGAATGTTGATGACGTAAAATTACAGGATACCACAAAATAATACTGTAAAACAAATATAGGCCTACATCCTGTGTCTGAATATTCCTACTTCACTACTATATAGGTGAAAAAGTATGAATTCATTTGCCAAGACACAACTGACACATGAAAATGGCAACATGACAGATTTAGTAGTCAAAGTACAAGCATTCATAGTATAGAACATACTTTTTTACATAAGCATCAAAGGTTTCCAATTCTTAAGAGCTGGTTATTTTAATGAACTGGTCAAAACGCCAAAGAATTCATCAGTATAACAAATCTTGTGTTGAATTTTGCTACTGAACTAACATCTGACTTGCCTATTGATTTTAGTATGACAAGTGCAGTTAACCATACATTGTCACAAAGATTTATGGTATTTTAATTAATAAACATTCAGATATGATGCAATCCTAAATGCATGTGGTGTTGATGTTCTGACTGATTTTGTCTCAGATTCAAATGGGATTCACACTACTGGACTTTTATGCACTTCAAATTTATCTTGCAATCATAACATCACAATCAATGTCACAATAATAATTTCAATGTAAGTCTAATACAACCTCTAGTGGAAGCCAAGAAGACGCGTGTGTCTGTGTTATGTTTATTAGTGCGTGGCATGCTAAACCCTTGTTTATTATGCTTCTTTGAATCTTTTGGAGGAGGGAGGACATAAAGAGGTGTGAGCACTGAGAGGAGAGGAGGAGAGGAACAGACCCAGGCTTTATGCTCTCATATTATTCTAATCTCAGAGAGTCGGTCCAACATAAGCAACACGGTGGGATTGGCCATCACTTCAATCGGCCTCAGGTCAATGCTCACCTTGTTTGTGCTGTCACCATTAAAATTCTCGTTATGTTTGAATCAGTAAAGCCTGAACAAATATGCAGACTCAGAAATGCACATATTTTCATTTGGAAGAAGGTCAAATGCTGTATTTAGGTAAATGCTTCTGCATCTCTTAACATCACCTTCATTTACTTGCTATGCATATCTTGAATTTTTGAATGTTTCCAGCATGACCTTGCCAGCTTTCATGTTGGTGCAGCCCAAAATATATTAAAGAGCTCAAATCAAATCAGTCAACAAGGTCTGATTTTCACGTCCATGCTGGAAATCCAACATAAGATGGTAGGTTTCTAGCTGTGCATTAGCTTGTGCAAGCAAGTAAGCCATTTTTGATTTGCAGCAAACCAGCTACAACCCAATAATTCCATTTTAAAGGCTAATTCACACTATACTGACAAATGTCGACCAATGCTGACAATGCTGACAATTACATACACAGTATTTCACTTCTCAGAAATTCCATGACAAAACTATTCACAGGAAAAGTTGGTCAAGCTGGTTTCTAGCTGGTCTAAAAGGCCAACAAATTTAGAATAGCAACAAACCAGCTACCAGCTGGTCATGTCATTTTTAGGTGATCAAGCGGGTTTTTGGAACATAGTGATAGTTTCTAGCTGGTTTAAGATGATCATTAGCTGGTAGATCATCATCATAGACCAAAGAAACAAAAACGCAAACAGCAGGCAAAGGTGGTCATGCTGGTTTTTGTAACATGGTTGCTGGTTTCTAGCTGGTCATTAACAGGCAGACCAACATTGGGTCAAAAAAAAAGGTAAAGGTGGTCAAGTTGGTTTTCGGAACATGATAGCTGGTTTCTAGCTGGTCATTAGCAGGTGGACCACCAAAGTCAAAAAACAAACAAAAAAAGTAGGTGGTCACGCTGGTTTTTAGAACATGGTAGCTGATTTCTATTTGATGCAAGCTGGTTATTAGCTGGTAGACCATCTTGGACAAGCAAGAGTAGATGAACAACCAATCATGGAACACCTTGAACCATGGAGCTTGTTCCAAAATGACCAATTACTGACTTAAAAGTAAATATTTGCTCTGTTAATGGCATCAAAGCATCTGTGTTATTTGTGTACAATACTGAGATTTTTTTTTTTTTTTTTTTTTTGTATAATTTGGGTGCATTTAAATAGATTAGTCAACACGGGTATATTTAGTTAGTTATTTAATGAAGCCATTTCTCATAAACAGCAGAAGTAGTCTATAAATTACAAGCTAATGCAAATACAACTGGATTAAAGTGTTTTGTTTAAATAGTGATAAATCGAAAGTTTTCCACAGAAATAATTAAGCAATATGCCATATCGTATAATGTAATTTTTGGCTCATGAATTCCCAGAAATGCTTGTCAGTAGATGGTTGTTTTGTTAGGTGTGTATACAGCTCAAGGCTTGGCACTGCTTTGACTAAGAGGGTAAGGTCAGGTCAGCAACAGAACGGTGGTCTCACTGACGTGGGACTGCTTTAGTGTGCTATGAATATCATACAAGCGGGGGCGCTAGTGAGCAGTGGCCACCCATCATGTCCCATCAGCTGACACGACAAAAACACTCTCTGTGCTCCACTAGAGGATCTTCACACTCAAACTTTCATCAGATGCTAGAAAGGAAAAGTACAAGCCAGATTTTTGTGGAAAGGGTCAAAAGAAGTGTATATGGAGCTATTTTAGATAAATCTGTCCAACCTTTGCGTTCATTTCTCACAAAATGTGTTTTCTTTGCTTATCATGTAATTTGGGTACACCACTGTCAGGGGAAAAAAAGTTTTGTTAAATATTTATTATGAATATTGACGAATTCAGCATTCACTTCAGTGTTTCAAACTTATTAGCTACTTGTTTTTTACTATTATTATTTTATTAGACATATATCAGACATAAATTAAATTCAGAAGCCATTTAATTACTTACTGATAGGATCTGCTTAAAATGAAGGAATTTCTTTCTTTTTTTTAATTAAGAAAAACCTGTGTGATGTTAATGAATCCATTGCGGTGGCAATATGAAAAGAGCTGGCTTTATATTCACAGTTTTTATCAACATATATTTTATAAATATTAGAAGTTTACAAAAACAAGTGACACAACAATATTCTACAATGTTAATGTTTCTTTAAGATATATTTAAATTTCAGATTTTCTTACATGTTGCATACATTTTAATCTGTATGGTGTAGTAAATTATGGTCTGAGGGCAGATAAAGTATGATCTGATGTCATAATTTTGATAGAATAAAGAGAAAAATTTATTAAATGGTACATTTGTGTTAAAAGTGATTAAAGTGTAAATCTTGATATTTAAAACATTATGGTTTGATGCTTACAATTATATATACAATTATTAAGATAGATATTATAGCAGGAAGTTTGGTTAAACTGTCCCTTTAACCAGCATGGTGGTTGTAACATGAAAAAAAAAACAGATTGCACATTACACATTTTTAATGTTTGACATTTGCCGTTATATTTGTAAAAACAGCATTCACATCAAGCAATAACTGATAAACAGAAAGGTGCTAATCGCAGATAGATTCATCAGTAAACTCAGTAAGTCTGTTAAGTGTTTAGGGAATTTCTTGTCAGGAGAAAACACCCATAAAGCCATTCAGGAGCAGGAAATATGCTCAATGTAAATTGGTAAGGAGGCGGAGTATGGAAAAACTTTAAGTAGGAGATTTGATTGCCCCAGGTCCTTTGGCTAGTGGAGCTCCTGTTCACTGTCTCTCTTTCTCCATTAATCTCAATCAGTCACAGGAGGTTCTCAAAGCTGATGGAAGGAGTCTCTTACAACACTGAGCAGGACAGAAGCAGCCCCAAACAGAGGTAAGACACAATTTATTACTATAATCATTGTGTTCATTGCCATAATCAATAATTGGCAGTAAGTATTACATTTATTTTAAGTGGGCTGGATGTTTTGTATTGTAAAATAACGGTCAGTTTAAGATTGTAGATGTTAGATAAGAATTAGATAATACAAAAACATCAATTTTTAAGGACCATTGTGTATATTTACTTATATTTATGCATGTTATTAATAGTAATTTTTACAAATGTTCAAAAAAAATTTAAAAACTTACATATAAAGTTTACCAGTTTTCAATTAAATAACAAACCAAAAAAAAAAAAATTAATGTAGCCTTCATGTAAGTTTTACTTCATTTCCAATTATTAAAGAATTTTTTGGATGCTTCTGTGATGAACGCTTAAATAGACTAGTATTTTTTTTTTCAACTGGAAACTAGCCCTGGCAGTTTTCAGTTGGCCTAAGTAAAGATTATGTAAGAGCTAAGTCAAAGACATACAGTTCCTGTGAGAGGAGGACAGTGCGGCTCTGTTGCTGCGGTACAGTCCCTCCGCTGATAGGGGTTTGAGAGCTTTTCCCAAAAAATGCAGTCTTGAGCTCAGCCAGCCCAGCTCATCTTAGCCTGACATACATTTGAAAGGCATGTGTTTTATTTACACAAATTTGAGCAATGAATGAATGAATGAATGTGTGAATGTAACTGCATACAAAGGCAAACTAACTCAGCTTTTCTCTTTTTCAGGGAACACATCCATTATATCACAAATACCTGTAAGATAGTTGAGGAAAATAAATATCAAAATTTTGCAATTTAGGCTTTATGTAATCAGTTCAAACCATTTATTTGTATGAAACCTCTGACACCTTAACCAGCACAAAATGTTAATCTCAATAGTTTTTCTCCTCATCCTAAATCCTGTGCCTACTCTTCAAGGCACACTTAGTGAGAATAAAAATGACACTACCAAATCTAAGGACCACACTATTAGCCATAATATTCCCAAGCTAGTAACCACCACATTAACCACCAAAGTGAAAATCCAGACTCATGCTGCTTCTTCAAAAAGTAGCGTCAATCAGACTCTTCCATCCACCCTGAAGCCTGTTGTGGATGGTGACCAGAAACCTGTGCCTTCTCTTCAAGACACACTTAGTGAGAGGAAAAATTCTACTACTAAATCAAAAGCGAACGCCATTAATCTAAATGTTCAGAAACCAGTAACCACATTATCAAACGCCAAAATGAAAAACCAAACTCAATCTACTTCCTCAAAAACTAGCAGCATTAGTCAGACTCTTTCATCCACTACAAAGCCTACTGTAGATGGTGTTCAGAATCCTGGGAATGCTCTTCCAGGCAAACTTAATGAAAAGAAAAATTCTACTGCCAAAACAACAACACACACTGGTAGTCTTAATCTTCCAAAGCTAGGAACTACAGCATTAAATAACAAGCTGAAAAACCAGTCTAACCCCACTTCCTCAAAAACGACCAGCGTCAATCAGACTCTTGCATCCACTACAAAGCTGGTTGCTGATGAAAGCACACTTAGCGAGAAGAAAAATTCTACTGTGAAGTCAATGGTCCAAACTATTAATGTTCATATGCCAAAGACAGTGACTACATTATTTAACACCAAAACGAAAAACCAGACTCAGTCTACTTCCTCAAAAATTAGCAATGTCAATCAGCATCAAGACGTTGTCCAGAAACATGTGCCTTATCTTCAGGGCCCACTTAGTGAGAAGAGAACTTCCACTGTTAGGTCAAAAACCCAAACCATTAAAGTTGCAACTACGCTATTAAAGACCAAAAAGAAAGACCAAACTCAATCTACTTCCTCAACAACTAGTAGCGTGAATCAGAATCTCCCATCATCTACAAAGCCTGATGTGGACACAGTCCAGAAACCTGTGCAAAGTGGACAAAACACAGTTAGTGAGAAGAAAAATTCTACTACCAAGTCAACAGTCAATAGTGTTAATGTTAATGCTGAGAAACCACTAACTACATTAAAGACCAAAATGAAAGACCAAACTCAATCTACTTCCTCAACAACTAGTAGAGTGAATCAGACTCTCTCATCATCTACAAAGCCTGATGTGGACACCATCCAGAAACCGGTCCAAAGTGGACAAAACACAGTTAGTGAGAAGAAAAATTCTACCACCAAGTCAACAGTCAATAGTGTTAATGTTAATGTTGAGAAAACAGTAACTACATTATTAAAGACCAAAATGAAAGACCAAACTCAATCTACTTCCTCAAAAACTAGTAGAGTGAATCAGACTTTCCCATCATCTACAAAGCCTGATGTGGAAACCATCCAGAAACCTGTGCAAAGAGTACAAATTATGCTTAACAAGAAGAAAAACTCTACAGTTAAGTCAGTCAACACTATTAATCTTCAAGTTGAGAAACCAGTAACTACATTATTAAAGACTAAAATGAAAAACCAAATTCAATCTACTTCCTCAAAAAATAGTAGCACTGATCAGACTCTTCCAGTCTCCTTGAAGCCTACTGTAGATGTTGTCCAGAAACCTGTGTTTTCTCTTCCAGCAACAACTGGTGAGAAGAAAAATACTAGTACCGAGTCATTAGGCCACAATATTCATGTTAATGCTTCAAAGTCAGTAAACACCAAAATGATAAACCAAACTTATTCTGCCTCCTCAAAACCTAGTCGTGTTGGTCAGACGCTCTCATCCACACCAAAGCCTGTTGTAGATGTCCAGAAACCTGGGCCTTCTCTTCAAGGCACACTTAGCGAGAAGAAAAATTCTACTTCCAAGTTAACGACCCAAACTAGTAGTCATAATATTCCCAAGTTAACTACATTACTAAATACCAAAATGAAAAACCAGACTCTTTCTACTTCCTCAGAAACTAGCAGTATCAATCAGACTCTCCCACCTACCTCAAAGCTTGATGTGGATGAAAGTACACTTAGCAAGAAGAAAAATTCAACTGTCAAGCCAACACTCCAAACTATTAATGTTAATGGGTCAAAACCAATAACTACATTATTAAACACCAAAACAAAAACTAAAACTCAATCTATTTCCTCAGAAATTAGCAATGTCAATCAGACTCTTGCATCTACCCCAAAGCCTGTGGTGGATAGAGTCCAGAATCCAACTAAAGACAAACCTGCAGAGAGCTCACCAGTTAAAGTAGTCATCACTGAGGGTTGCGTTCCACAGGAGTCTCAGACAGACTCAGGTAATGTAACCAAAGTACGAGAAACAGAGCTCAGTTTGAATCCTGGATCTCCTCTGGTTATGACTCATCAAATCAATCTGGTACAAGGAGCCTGCACAGGAGGTTGTGAGACTGAGATGGCCACACTGAGGGACAGAGTTGAGCTTCTTGAGAAGGAGATGGCAACGATTAAAAAAATGTGTAAGTAAAATTATGCACTAATAAAGATCTTAAAAGTTTTAGTTAACCATTACAATGGCACTGGTAAAATAGTAAAACAAGCATTGGCAATCAAAAATGTGTATAATAACTGGTAAAACTGTTTAAACTGGTTATAATTCACACACTGTATCATCAATCTTCAGGTGTTCAGTGCTCAGGAGAGCAATGCCCTAAAAACTGTAGTGGCCAGGGCAAGTGTGAAGACGGAAAGTGTGTTTGTTTCCAGGGCTACACTGGCCCAGACTGCAGTGGCAAAACCTGCCCCTCAAACTGCAACAAAAAAGGGAAGTGTGTGAAGGGAAAGTGTGTGTGTCAGACTGGTTATACAGGCCTAGACTGCAGTAAGGGTAAGTAAAGCATATGAGAATACAACACATGCTAAACTTTAATGTTAAATGGAATGGTTCACTACAAAATGAAAATCTGGTTATCATCATTTACTCACAGAAATGTTGTTCCAACCATATGATTTTCTTTCATAGAACATAAAAGGAGAATTTTAGGAGAATGTCCATGCTGCTGTTTTCCGTACAATGAAAGTGAAATGGGATGAGAAGCTGTAAAACTCAAAAGATTAACAAACACCATAAAAGCATCATAAACGTAGTCCATATGACTTATACACTATTAAGTCTTAATTTCAGGAACAGATTGAACTTTGAATGTAAGATAAACTACTTTAATGGTGCTTTTTATAATTTTAGAGCTTAAAATTAAGCAATTACTTAAAAAAATTTAAAAAAAACTGTTGAAAATTGAAAATATTGTGTCCTGGCTATAAATAGGGAAAAAATAAAGTACATTGGACTGATCAGACTAAGCACCACAACACTCTGGTCAGAGGAATATAAATGGAAAAGGGTTACGATAAGTTAATAAAAGCTTTCCAGCGCTGAGGAGACATGAGTATGAAGTTACTCAGACACCTGAGTAACTTTGGTTTTGCAATGTTTCACAGAACCAAGATATGCTGTTGTAATATTAGCTATAGTAATAGGACTGATTAATCCATACTTGCACAAGCTTTCTGATATACCAACTGTTAGCTGTTGCCTGTGTTGCATAGCGTGTTTGTGAATTTGGGGGCAGAGCAGTGAAGACAAGGGTGTATTGAATGTGTCAATTTCAAATATCAACAGTGTTTCTCAGAAATTGCTTATTGCAACATTAACAGATAATGTTCCCAATCTATTTTCATTGTGAGTAAAAGAGCAGCAGGAACATCTTGCTAAATATTTCACGTTGTGTTTCATTTTGGGCTGAACTATTCAATTAAGAATGTATTTAAGTCTCTCTCTAAATGATTTCCCCAGCTGTTGACAAGAAGATCACAGTAACTGTTGAAACAGTGACTATGAAGATGCCCACTGCCAAACCCGATACAAAACCTGTGAAGACAAAGCCAGACAAGACCATATTTGTGAAAAATACAGTACAAGGAGACACGAAGGACCCAAAGAAAAACACCACAGCCAAGGCAACAGTGAAGCCAAGTCCAACCGTGTCTCCAGGTAAAGTCCAGTCCAATACCACAAAGAGAGACAAGGTTATTAAGACTGTTGGGCAAGTTCTGCTAAACCATGAAGGTAGAAGACGTCAAGAGCAAGCAAAAAAAGGCAAAACAACAATCATAAAACTAGGTTTAGACAAACAACCACAAACTGATCTCAATGACAAGTCCAAGAAAAATAATCTTAAAGATGAGCCTGTCTATCAGAACGTGACTCAGAGATCTGGAAAGAAGGTTAATGGAACCTCCAAAGTTTCAGAGGATGTGTTTAAAGGCACCAAAGAATCATCTAATGCAACTGTGTCCAAGACAAAGGTCACTATGAGAACTGCAGGTGATCAAGCAAAAGAAAGCAAGACTATCGTTACATCAGCTGGAAAAGATAAGAGTCTATTGCACAGCAATGTAACAACAACTCCCCAAGCAGAGAAGAAGTCTGATAATCATGTAAATGGGATAAGTTTTGAATCCAAATCTCATACAAAGCATTTTAACAAAACTATCAGC
This sequence comes from Tor tambroides, assembly GCA_021397915.2. NCBI lineage: Eukaryota > Metazoa > Chordata > Actinopteri > Cypriniformes > Cyprinidae > Tor > Tor tambroides. Next base: position 47,362 of record JAFVLL020031104.1, read on the forward strand.
AGATTATCAGTCATTGGATCAGTTGAGGTTCATAATATCACTTCTACCGGGTTCATTATGTCTTGGGAAGCTCCTCGAGGCATGTTCAAGAACTTCACTATAACAAGAAGGGAAATCAGAGGAGGAAATGAAGATTCTGAGAAAATTCAGGATGGCGCAGCAGCTGAAAATGTAACAGATGTCCAAAGGCTCAGTTTAAACAGAACATCAACTAAAGTCCAAAGTAACAAACCTGAAGAAAGGACTGCGAAAAAGTTCTCCCAAGTTCTTGCTGGTACAGCACGGTCATATCATTTCAAAGGCCTTCAACCTCAAACGCGGTACTTGGTTTCCTTGTTTGGCTCTGGTCTTGGCGTACGATCCAAAATTCACCGCCTTACATTATCCACAGGTTGGTTTCCCATACTTCCTGCTTTGGTTCACTGCAATAAACACCAGTGAAGAGCATTTACTCTCCTGCGGTCTGCTGGCAGCACTTAAGCATGCTTAAATCTCTAATGAGTGCATGGAATACAGTACCTTGTGCATTTTAAATATTGATGTTGGCAAGACCCACTTACTATATTTTAATCATAAATACTAGGCATGAGTTCAGTGACATCAGGAGCACAAAACAGCCGTAGATTTTCTTTGGCTGTCAGCTAGAATTTCCACTGCTAAAATTAATGGTGTACTGTATTGGTGAATGGTGATACTCAAACTTCAGACTGAATGCACCAATTGATTACTTGGGTAATGTGGCATGTAAATGTTTCAGAACTCTAAAAACATACATTTGTGCTGAGATTTTTAATGTTGTTACCTTCAGTTTAAACTGCACCAACTTTTTGAGATTTTTTATTTGACTGTGCTGTACAACTTCAAGATTTCACCCCCTTACTATTTTTTTTTTCCAGGACCTGAGCCTCCCACTGACTTGATATTCAGCAACATAACAGAGACTTCCTTCTCAGTATCCTGGACAAAACCTAAAAGCATAGTAGCAGAATTTAAAGTCACGTACACCAACACTGTAACTGGTACTGTAAATGTCTTTGAGTTATCCTGCTTTTCTGCTACTATGTGTACCCTCACTGATGTGTCATAATACACAATGATTTTGATGATTTTACAATGCTTTACCCTTTTATACTGCAGGCGAGAGTGGTTTCATGTCTGTTGACTCCCAGCTGTCCCATGTTCTTCTGTCTAAGCTCTCTGCTGGCTCCACTTATGACATTACTGTGAGCTCAATTCTGGAGACACTTGAAAGCGAACCAATCACAGCCTCCGTCACTACAGGTGTGAACAATGCTTATTGTTTTTTGTTTCTTTCCACTTGATGTTATGGTTGATGTTGATGCTGATTTTGCAGTCACTGATGTCTCTTTCAAACTTCTATAAATCCTAGTGCCGGATTCTCCTACAGAACTAAAGGTGGTGAACATCACAGACACTAAAGCTCTGCTGGTATGGAAACCATCACAAGCTAAAGTGGACAGCTATATCCTCAGTTATGGGACTACAAAATGTAAGTGCAGTCAGGCTTATTAAATGGCTGGTTCTACACTAAACCGTCATTACTTACTCAAGATTTTTTGCTTTCTAGCTCCTAATGTGACTATTACAGTGACATTATCTGGAAGTACTGTGGAGCATCAGCTCAGAGGACTCCACAGATCCTCTTTATACATGGTGAAAATCACAAGTCAAGTCAACCGGCTCCAGAGTAGCCCAGTCTCCACAGCCTTCACAACAGGAAGTGGTGCGTAAACTGTCACAATTCTGACTTATAACAAAAAACAGAACAATGTCTAAAAGCTGCTTTGTGATAAGTAAACGAGCTAAAAAAAAAAAAAAAAAACAGAACTATGTTTTTATAAGCTGTCGATTCAAAAAAATGATCATCTAAGGCAGGGGTGCCCAATGGGTCGATCACGATCTACCAGTCGATCGCGAAGGCAATGCTGGTAGATCGGGCTTATGGTCAGTGGTTCTCAACCGGTGGGCGCGAGATAACTTAAACTAAAATATAATATTCACTAATGTTATGACTATGTTAAATAATGTAAAAATATATAGCCTATAAATAAATAACAGAACCACCTCTCTACGTATTCTGTAATATTCTGTTTCGGAGCAACAAACAGTAAGTTTCTCATATCGCTGTGTGAAATACAGATCGGCGGCTCAAAATCGCTGTATGAGCATATGATACGCAAACTACAGCTCTCGGCTGGATAAAAGAAGCCAGTGTCACACTAGTGCCTAAAGGTTTGATGGACGATGATTGTAATCAAGGTAAAGATGATTAGAGTGACAGACAGGATCGTGCATTAGGCGCTCGTTGTGTCCTTTATTTGATGCGCAAACGAACCGTGTATGTGCGCTCTCGGCGCACTGATCACTATAACATCATATTTCTGCTTGAATACAGCTCAGTATATTCACGTAGTTGAATACAGCGAGCGTTTTATAATGGATGCTCGCGTGTTTTGGAGAAGTTTGTGAGGATCAGTGGTGTTCATGTAAATATGGGCATCAAACGCTCCAAAAAGATCGTTCTGATGGCGTCAAGCTGCCGACTTCAGAATATACATACTTTTACATACTTTTAAGTTGTATAGAATAACTGCAGTGACATTTTTGCAAAGTATGTTTGCAAAAAAAAAAAAAAAAAAAAAAAAAAAAATGGAATGTTTAAATCCATCTTGCATTTGCTCTGTTTAAAGTATGAAAATACAAGGTTTAGAATAGAAAAGTTTGAGCTTGCAGTATTGATTTGGAGAGGAGGGAGTCTTGAAGTAAAAAAAGGTTGAGAACCACTGCTTTAGGTAAATGCAGGCACAGTTCCATGGGGGTACTAAGAATTGAACATTATTTTATTATTTTATTAAAAATTAAATTAATGCAATATAAAGATACATTCCAAGAAGCTTTTTTATTTAGGCCTATTTATTTTATATGCATTTTATTATTTATTTATTTTTCACTTGGTAGATCTCGGTGAGTTTCTCATTTGAAAAGTAGATCCCTACACAAAAAAGTGTGGGCACACCTGATCTAAGGATACAAAAGTAGAGCGCAATGTGTCATATTACTTTGAGAACTGCGCCCACTGGAGGGAAACGTAATTGGCGACAGGAAACATTCATTATTTTGAATGTCAAATGATTATTTCACCACCCTATGTGAACCTGAGAGGAGATATATTGAGAAACTAAATTTTATTGGTCTATGTCAGTGCCCCTTTTCTTTACCTTCCTTTTGTTTGAGAAATGATCCAACTGAATGCCCCAACGTGAAATGTGAAATACCCCGACACCTACAACTATTTGTGTAATTAAACGCTCGTTTTTTTTGGTCAACAGATTATAAAAACGTAGTTCTGGGTTTTTTAGCTTATTTACTGCACACCTTGTCATAAAACAGCTTTTAGGCATTGTTCTGTTTTTTGTTATAAGTCAGAAATGACCAGGAGGCAGCTTCCTGCAATACAAAGTCAGTGGAGAGCGTTGGATTGCCCCCCCCCCCCCGGTGTGGGCGTGGCCTAAATGCGCTTTGTCTCTATAGAAGTAACATAAAGATAAATGGTCAATATTAAAATCCAATATCAGCCAATTTAATAAAATACAAAAATCTGTAAAATCAACTGACATCCGTGGTTTTACTTGTTATATGGTCACAGTTTGTACGACAAAATTGTATGATGAGCAAAACAAAGCTGGGATTATTTATTACTAAAAACCCTCCTTTCCACCATTTTAGTTCAATATTCTCTACAGAAGCTACCATAGCTTGTTTTCATCCTCTTTTTTCATGCCTGTATGTTTTCAGGAGTGAAACTTCAGGTCGTGACTCCCGATGAGGTGACCTTTCACTCAGCTGTGATTTCATGGAGAGCTCCCCGTGTGGCTTTCAAAAGTTATAGGCTCACATACCGACTGAGCGAGGAAGTCAAGGTGAATATATCAATAACTCAATAGCACCTGAGACAAATTTAGCAGACTTCCCACAATTTTCACTGACCCCTGCTTTGTATTAACAGGAGGTGATTTTAAATCCATCTGTGATGCGTTATGAGCTGACTGGACTGGCAGCCTTTTCAAATTATACTGTGAAAGTCGAGGGAGAAAGAGACGGACGGTACATCAGTTTTGTCTCCGCTGAGTTTACCACTGGTGTGTAATGTTCTGTTTCATGACTAACTCAACTGCTCCCCGGTTGCGTTCTATCTTTCATAGATTTGATTTTCTTTATTCTTGCTCTGTAGCCCAGCTTCCACACTCATACCCCATAGACTGTTCAGAGGTACAGGTCAACGGGATAAGGGAGTCAGGAGAGGCTGAGATTTATCCTGAAGGGAAGGATGGAGAGCCAGTCTGGGTCTACTGTGACATGGAGACTGATGGAGGAGGCTGGACAGTAAGAAACAAAAGCCTGGATTGATACCTATTATACACCAAGAGATTTCCCCATGAAACATGAAGCATGACATATTTTATATTTGGATCAAGATTTTATATTTTGTCATGATAGTGTGTCACACAAAAAAAATAATATGGAAATACTATACAGTAATTTAACCCTCGGTTTCACAAACAAGGCTTAAGCCTAGTCCCAGACTAAAATGTAAGTCTGAGCTGTTTCATCTGAAAGAAACTTGCACTGATTGATCTAGAAATATGTCAGATCCCTTGTGTTGTCTCAAGATGCACTGTCTGCTGTCTGTGAAACCAGCCCTAAAAGAATATATTTAAGTACGAATTGAATGTTATGTTTTTAAACACTTCATTGCATGTTAATTATTATAATGTATTATAGTTTAAATTTATATTAAATGCAGTTACTTGAACTTACTGTAAGAGTGTATTTACATTTCTATGTAATTTCATTATTATTTCTATTTATGCAGTCTTTAAATAATTAAAGTGCACTGTCAAATGTACAGATAACCATTTATAGTAAACTAAAATATGTTTATGTTTCTACTGAAGCTTGTATGACATGTATTAAATATATCTGTACACATTTGTAATGATGAAGTTACGATTTAGTCAATTTAAAATATATTAACTTTTAATGTAATATTAAATAACAGACTGCAGTTCAAATTATAATCAAGTACTTTACATGTGATTTTGTATGATAATCAAAATACCTGTACTTCTTTAAAGCATAACAAAATATTATTAAAACTTAATGATTTAAAAAGTAAAACAAAACTTTTAATTTGACATTACTACAAAGAGGACTTTTAAAAGTGTACTTAAGTGTGTTAAGAAACAGTTATGAAAGTGTACTCTCTTTAGGTACACTTAAGTGGTCTTTTGTTTCATTATTTTTATCTATAAGTACAGTTTTTATAATTATTTTCAAGATTTGTAGTACACTACAAGTGCACATTCAAAACAATTAAGCGTCACATCATTCACAATGTCACTTAAATGTATTTTGTACACAGAAAGACAAAAATTACATTTTTGCACAAAATTGATAATATTTGCTGTTGCTTTATGCATTTGCATTGTTCTGATCTTTTGTATTTTTATATAAACTATATTGTCACCTATCCCCTTTTTGTGAACTGAACTGATATGTGGCTAAGAATATGGTTTTTGAATTTGAGTAAGACTTTGTTGTTTTACAAATGCAGGTATTCCAGAGGAGAACAGATGGCTCTACTGATTTCTTCAGGATCTGGAGAGACTACAGTAAAGGCTTTGGTTCTCTGAGTGGGGAGTTCTGGCTAGGTGAGATTTTCTACAGTCATTGTATTATTTTTTAGAAACCAAAAAAATATATATATACACTGAATATATTTTCAATTTCCCAGGTTCCCACCTAAAGATTATCAGTTTAACAGTTTGAATTTGAATTACATTTTGCACCCTCTCTCCACAGGAAATGACATCCTTCACACTCTCACCGGTCGTACACCAATGAGCCTGCGGATTGACCTGCGTTCAGGAAATGACACGGCCTTTGCTCATTATGCCAACTTCACCGTTAGCTCAGAGGCTAACCACTATACAATCGAGCTGTCTGGATACTTTGGCACTGCTGGTAAGAGAAAATATAACACTTTGAATGAAATCAGCTGTTTTTGTATTAAAAGAAACAATCTGACTGTCTATATTTTGTCTTTCTTCAGGTGATTCCATGAAATATCACAACCGCCGTCCATTCTCCACCAAAGACAAAGACCCAGACACTCTTAGCATCCACTGCGCTAAGGCCTACATGGGAGGCTGGTGGTATAAAAATTGCTACAAGGCAAACCTCAACGGCCTCTACGCCTCCTACTCAGACAACAAGGTACTGCATCAGTAAACAGCATTTCTGCAGCTCAAACAATAGGTTCATTTTAGGTTTAAAATACAGTGTTAAGGGCATCAAACTATTGCCAGTATGGAGAAACCAATAGGCCTTAAGTCACAAACAATCCACCGATTTCTGAGTTTTTTTTTCTTCTTGTCTCTCAGGGTGTGGTGTGGATAGACTGGAAGGGCAAAGACGCTTCCCTCCCATTTACTGAGATGAAGCTTCGACCCTCTTATATCAGTCAAACAATCCCAACAACCCAAGGTTAAAACAGAGTGAATAGTGCACATAGTGCAAATACACTGTACAAACTTCTACACACTGCTACTTCAATATTGTACATAGGTTAATAACGAACATACAAAACAAACTTTGCAAAGTAAATATGCAAACAACCTCCAACCAATCACAACAACTTTTGTAAGTTTTTTTTAAATGTTATGTAGACTTTATGCATGTGACAATGTACTTGTGTTAATGGAGGTCAATCATTGATATTAACATTTCCGCTACTGGAATAACTGCACTGTCTTGATCTATTGGTATTATTTTTTTAATCTTTTCATTTGACTGGTTTAGAGTTCCTCTCTATGAATTTGTTTTACTTTTGATGCTGTAAGGCGTAGATAAAATCAATAAAACAAAGTACTAACTAGTCTTGGATTCAGGGAGTTTTTGTGTATATGTTTCTATACATGTATATAACATAATATGTAATTCTTTAAATGCAGAATTAAAGCCAAATAACTCTAAGGAAGTATTTGCATGTGATGGTAGACGGATTTATGTTAATATAATGATTCTATGCATTAGTGCATATGAACCCATCAGTGAATTATTACAGCGTAACTTTGCTTTACAGGCAAATCCTTTTACAAACATCTACGTTCAGCTAAAATGGCAGTTGAAGCAGACTGGTTTAACAGTAGCTCCATTCCTGGGCAGAGCTGAAGGCTTAGATTGTGGTTTGGCTATAGACAAGATTCCGCCATACCTGACACTATACTTCTTTGATTGGTTTTTCAGGGTGGCAACTGTATTTCACTATATTCCTGAGCTTATGCTGAATCACTGCTTTATTTGCAATGAATGGGGCCTTTCCATCCAACGCCTTGCAGCAATATATCAGCATGGAGCTCGGCAGTAAAGGTTATACAATAGCATGCACAGTAACTTAGTGTTAGAGTCCACTTCCTTTTTTTGACTAAATACAAACTTTGTTGGCTATAAAGCCAATGGGAATTTGGTATGCTGCAATCTCATTCATCAAATCGTAATGTTAGTGGTTCATTCTACTTGCTTTGAGAGTAACATTGAGATAAAGGTCAGGATAATATTTACCTATCCTTGGTGAGAGCAGGGTTGGAGAAGGAAGATAATAAAAGGGGAGAGAGTAAAAGAAAAGCATTCAGAACGTTTTCAGTAAAGAATCAACAGCATGTGTATGTCAGCGGTGAGTGTGGTGCTGTTACTTTTCATTTTGTGGATGCTTGTGGTCCAACTCTGTAGACAGACTGACAGGCAAAGAGAAGGAGATGCCAAAGCAACCAACCAACCAGAAGGTAGGAGGTTTGAGTAATTTAAAAATATTTCCATTGATAACCTGAATACCAGAAAAGTGAAGAAAGAGATTGTGATATTCGACAGCTCTGCTCTGTTTACATATGTGTTTCTTTCCACTGACATAGCAGCTGTACCCAAACTTCTGCATTCCCTCTCTAAGCACTTCTGTGGCACTCTTTCTCCCTCTCTTAATGGTCCTCCCTCTCTTCCTTTGCTGGGCAACATGCTTGATCTTGCCCAAGAACATCTGCCCATCCACCTGACTTCACTAGCACTTCGCTATGGAAATATCTATCGGCTCAACTGTGGCAACACAAGTAATTATTCTTTTTATTCTATTTCCATGACAGCAAAACTCATTGCAACTGGTGATATGAAGTCATCTCATGTAAATGTAGAATTACATAAACTTCACTAAACACGAGAGGTCAGGACAAGCTGTCACAAGGGTTACATGTTAATTACTATATGGTTTTCAATCAATATATTTCTTCTATAGCTGCTGGGTAAAATAAAATGAACACAATAAAACCACAGATACATTGACACAGCTAATTACAATGAAGGTATAATTGGAATTGAAACATTAAACTGTATTGTCAGGGCAAGAATATTTTCCATAAATATCAGGTCAAGTTGTCATGTAATTTAATACAATTTATTAAAACATACCAAATCAATAGTTTGATATTTTAAAATGTTGCACTTTTGTGCTAACATTTTTGCTTTTCCAGGAACAATTTTGTAGTTCATAATTGTCTTGCTGTTTAAATTTAACTAAAAGCCTATATTAAGCTGTTCAAAGAAAAAAAAACATAAGTTACATTTATTTATTTAGATGATACGAATAAAACAGAATTAGGATGCTACAATATTAGCAGTAAATATTAAAAAAAAAAAATCTGCAGTTTCTTTCAGTATTATATTTTTTTCTGATTAATATAAAACATACCCTGAGAAATATTCCGTGGACTAAAATGTATGACAGCAATTGTAGTGTCAGTCTTCATTACGTCATTAAAATCGGTTCATGTCTTTTATCGTTTTTTGCAGCCATGGTGATCTTAAATAACAGTGAGATCATCCGTGAGGCTCTGATTAAAAAATGGTCTGACTTTGCCGGGAGGCCTCATTCATATAACGGTAATTTAGTTCTATCAACTAGCCCAGCATGTTTACCTTTTCAAAGAGACTGCCTATATCATATCTCATATGTGTTTCCTCTTGTACCTTACTCTTAGGTGATATAGTGTCAAGCGGAGGGCGAACCATCTCTCTGGGTGATTTCAGTGAGGAATGGAAGGTTCATAGGCGTGTGGCCCATAGTGCTCTGCACCGCTGCACAACGGATTCCCTGCACTCTGTCATAGAAAAGCAAGCACACCATCTATGCCAGGTATAGGACAGACAAAAACACTGATACATCCTTTATCATGATGGACAATGATTGGTTTCCAGGTCACAGGCTCAAGGTCAGAGGAGCGAGAAAATGGGAATGCACAATTTAGGAAATTACAAGCACCATCTGACACATTCACACACATTTACTTAGCTATCTAAATCTGTATAAATAACAGGGTTATGTTTTAGAACAAATGAAAGGGGGGAG
>JAFVLL020031105.1:0-79052 GCA_021397915.2 Tor tambroides
TTTGTATAAATATATATCTTTATTTTAAAAAAAAAAAAAAAAAAAAACAACGCTCGAATCTCAATTTAAACAAATCTTTTTGGTGAAAAGATTTAAAAGAATCGAGTCACTAAGATGAATCGAATCTCCACGAAATGCAGCGCTAATGCATTTGACGTCTTCGTGCGTGTGACGTCAGTGCGTCAGCTGGTTTATGTTTACATCGCATCAGTTTTTTCGCAGTCAAGTTAGACCTTATTGTGCCCGGATCCAAATACACGACATACGCGTTAATGTAATCGATGGACATTGCTGGTTCGCACGAGACAACCGCTGAGGTCCGAAATCACACGGTAAGATGTTGACTGCGCAGCGGCAATGAGTGCCAGTGTGGCGGAGACTCTTTTGTTTATGTCGGTGGTTGTGTAAAGCTTTTCCCTATGCATAGACAGACTGCAGTTAACTGTTGTTAAATGCATAATACAGACGTGACCTACATATGACGGTTACTGGGTTAAAACATGTAGAACTCGCGAGTATACGTTTACGTTTTCTCGCTGCTCTGTGTTTTACGGATGTGTTTTTCTCGTGTCGTGTAACGCGATTGGTTTGCTACTGTTTTGCTGAATGTGATGATCGGCTCCATGTGTCAAACACAGTGCTGTGGTGTCACATGCTACACGGTTGTTCGTTATAAATAGTTGACGGGTGCCATCACGACCTCGATAGTTCATCTGTTAGATTAAATGACAAAGAGATAGACTTTGTAATACAATGTACATTTTATAGCGAGTCTCATTGAAATTTATCTGGCAAGTGAAAGAAGCGACCAGCCCACCATTTTGCATTCCTGATATTTTAGTCTGTGGTGCTTTTGTTGTTACCTAAGTTGACCTATAATAAGTATGTGATATTTAACATATTTTGTGGATTGTTAACATTTCGTGCTATTGTTTTGTTCAAATCTATATTAAATAAAACAATACTGAACAATGCTATTTTATAATTGTTATGCATGTATCTTTTAAAAGCTCATATTTTCCCAGCACATATTTATTTTATTTATTTATTTTACTCCATTGATAGCCCAGTTGAAACAAAAAAGTAAAAAAAATAAAATAAAAAATAACCGTTAAAGTATTTGTTGTATTTCTGGTCACAATTGTAACTGTATGGAAATTACAGAGTCAATAATTACTGAGTTGCTCAATCAGACCAAAAGTTGCAAACTGTGAGGTAACATGAGGTAATTTTTTACCATCAGGTAGTTGTAGGGAAAGGGTAAGCCTAAGCCATGTTTGTTTTTACTGTTGATTTGTTTCATTTATTGTAACAGTACTTTGAATTCTGCGATTTTATATTGTTAGTCAGTCGGTTATTTATTAAAAGTAAGTCTGAAGTTTCCTGCAGTTTACAAATGTGACCATTGATATGTTAGCATGTGCTGTGATCATGGTTTACCTTACTTATTATGTATTATTAATAACACATTAATAGTAGTACCTTTAATATATTAAGTATAGCAAAAATGTAACAAAATATGGGGTAAGTTTTTAGTTTTTTAATAAAGAAATCAATACTTTTATTCAGCAAGGACTCAATAAATTGATCAAAAGTGACAGTAAAGACATTTATAATGTTACACAATATTTAGCTATATTTTTAAAATTCTTTTGAACTTTCTATTCATCAAATAATCATGGCATAAGATAAAAATCATTGAATAAAATGATTGAAATGGTACAAAACTTACAAGAAATGATAAACAGTAACAGCACTATAAATATACACTTTCACATATGCATTCATCTAAATTTGAGCCTAAACTCTGGATTTTTTTTTATGTGTCAGCTACCCATGTGCTCTTTGTCTGCTTGCCAAAATGACAAACAAAGCATATCTCTGCTTTAAATGGGGGCGCTGCCAAGAGTTTGAGTTGGGACGTAACAGTGTGCCACTTTTTACTTGGCATTGTCTGACCTCTAAAAATAGAGTGTGAGAGAAGGAGTTGAAGGCGAGTGTGAGTCTTATTGTCAAGTTTGTTGGCGTATCAGCTCACCTCAGATATCCGACATGCTGGGACTCATTAAAGATTTAGCTGTCTTAATTATCATTCTTTGCTTTCTTCCCACCTGCTAGACAACAGTCTGTTGGAGGTGTCATTTACGACTAAATAAAACATGATCCTAAAACAGTTTCATTATTATTAATGTATAGGTGTTGTTTGATTAGGAATTCTTCTTGTTTGTTATTTAATATATCAGATTCTGTGTTTGTTTATAAATAGTATAAAGCTCAATAAGAACATTCTACCATTTTACTGTCAACTTACTGTGGGTTAGATCTGAGATGCTTTGCTTTTCCCTCTAGACAGTGATAGGCACACCTCAGGACTGTCCTTAGAAGCTCTTCTGCTTTCATCATGGGTGGAGCCGTGAGCGCGGGTGAGGATAACGACGAGCTGATTGACAACCTGAAGGAGGCCCATTACATCCGCTCAGATCTGGTGGAGAGGGCCTTCAGAGCCATTGACAGAGCGGACTATTACCTGGAGGATTACCGTGACAGTGCGTATAAAGACCTGGCCTGGAGGCATGGAAACCTCCATCTGTCTGCTCCATGCATCTACTCGGAGGTGATGGAGGCCTTGGACCTGCAGCCTGGCCTGTCTTTTCTCAATCTGGGCAGTGGGACGGGTTATCTCAGCACCATGGTGGGCCTTATACTGGGTAAGTGTTTTCGCACTGCAAAAAAACATTTTATTTATTGGTGTTTTTGTCTTGTTTTCCAGGAAGAATATTAAAACATCCTTAAAAAGATATTATTTAGGGCTGCAAAACAATTAATCACGATTAATCGCATTCAAAATAAAAGTTTGTTTACATACTATATGTGTGTGTGTACTGTGTGCTATATGTAATTTATATTATATATAAATATTATATATATAAATCTAACATATTTTCTTTAATGTATACATGTACATGTGTGTGTATTTATATACACATAATAAATATACACAGTACACACTCATATAGTATGCAAACATAAACTTTTATTTTGAATGCGATTAATTGCGATTAATTGTTTTGCATCCCTATTATTATTTTTAGTTTATTTTTTTTATTTTTTTTTTTGAATGAAGGCTCAAAAATGCTGGATTTATTTAATCAAAAATACAGTAAAAACAGTAATATTGTGAAATTCCATTACAATTTTAAATAACTATTTTAGTATTTTAAAAGGCATTTATTAAAATGAATTTTCAGCAGTCATTTCTCCAGTCTTCAGTGTTACTTGATCCTTCAGAAATCATTCTAATATGCTGAGTTGTTGCTCAAGGATCATTTATTATTATAAGTGATGAAAACAGTTTTGCTGCTTAATATTTTTGTGGAAACTGATTTTTTTTTTTCTGGATTGTTTGATTAGTAGAAAGTTCGAAAGAACAGCAGTTATTTGAAATAATTTTTTTTGTAGCATTGTAAATGGCTTTACTGTCACATCTGGCTAATTTTATTTGCTAGAAGTATCGAATTATTATTAAAATCTTAGTTTGAATTTATTTATTACCCAATTCAGTTTTTTTTTTTCTTTTCCCATGTTTTAAGCCGAAACCTGAATACAATTTTTTATTTATTTGTCATTTCTGTCACCAGGTCCGTTTGGTGTGAATCATGGTGTGGAACTGCATGTGGATGTGGTTGATTATGCATATCAGAAACTTGACCACTTTATCAAAAACAGCGACAGCTTTGACAAGTGAGCCATTTCCTGTGATGCAGCTTTACATATGCTTTTAATTGTCCTTTTTTATGACTTGATTTTGTTTAATGGCTACAGGTTTGAGTTCTGTGAGCCGACCTTTGTGGTGGGGAACTGTCTGGAGATCCCTCCGGAGAGCCGGCAGTATGACAGGGTGTACTGTGGAGCAGGAGTTCAGAAAGAGTATGAGAACTACATGAAGAACCTGCTAAAGGTTGGCGGGATCTTAGTTCTCCCCCTGGAGGAGAAGGTGGGTACATGTTTATTCATCAGGTTAATGTCTTCTTATTGCACAGCAGGTTTGAAGGGAAACTTTAATTGTCTAGAAGTGGATCGATGAATGTAGTTTTCTTTCTTGTATTGACATTTCCTGACATACAAAATGGCTTTAGTCTCACTTTATTGGGCAATATGTAGAGAAGACCATGTGGGCAAGATGAGCATTTAATATTTTTGGCCCATTTTTCTGTGAGGAAAAGACTGTGAAGTTTACACGTGTGAACATAAATGAGGAAATGCATGACTTCAAAGCTAAAAGACGTTGAAGCCATAAAACGAATCCTTTGATTTCATGGTGTCCTAAAGTCCCATTTTTTTATTTAAATGTATTTGCATTTTACTCACACAAAATCAGTGTACACAGTACACACAAGTGTAATTAGTATTCACATGGGATGATGTGTAATTAGTGTAATTAATTAGAAACTCTTTTGCAGTTGACCAAGATCACCCGCACAGGTCAGAGCTCCTGGGAGACCAAGAAAATCATCGCTGTGACCTTTGCCCCGCTCGTCCAGCCCAAACAGAATGTCAATGGCAGACCTGGGAGCGTTCCTTTACGTGAGTCCGGAACAAACAAGGACACTAATTGCAAATGATTTTTCACACCAAAACTATTTACACCAAGGCCAATGAGTATTTGTATACCCAAATTAAAGCAAATCTCTGATCATTTACGTGCTGTCATACAAAATACAACTCATTATTACAGTGTAAGGGGTAATTCACACCCACAACTATAAATGTAGCAGTAACTATAATTATAGTTTTAATGACCATGCTAAGAGAATAGTGAAGTCCAGACCACAACTATAACATTAACACAGAGATACAATATTGTTGGAATCAATTTCATAACAATTTTTTCCAGCTGATGAATGATAAAAAAACATTGACAGCCAATCATAATTCAACTTTTAAGAGCTCCAGCATTTAAAGCAGTCGACAACAAAACCACAGCTCATGGTTATAATAAATAGAATATTATTGTCTGTAAGTGTGGACGCTTCTATAGTTTATCGTTGATGTAAACAGGCCCTATCTGGAATTTTTTTTTAACTCTCAAAATCATTTTTCCCCTTGTGAATCCTTTATATTTTAACACTAAGACTTATCCCCCTAAGAAGGAAAATACCATTGTGAAAAACAAATGTACCTAAATATATTATTTACAAAAATTTTGTTACAAATTCTTGGTGTAAAGAGGCCTTAATTTTCTTTTATGCCAAAAATCATTAGAATATTAAGTAAAGATCATGTTCCATGAAGATATTTTGTAAATTTCCTACCATAAATATATTAAAAATTAATTTTTGATTAGTAATATGCATTGCTAAGAACTTCATTTGGACAACTTTAAAGATGATTTTCTCAGTATTTTGATTTTTTTGCACCCTCAGATTCCAGATATTCAAATAGTTGTATCTCAGCCAAATATTGTCCGATCCTAACAAACCATACATCAATGGAAAGCTTATTTATTCAGCCTTCAGATGATGTATAAATCTCAATTTCGAAAAATTGACACTTATGACTGGTTTTGTGGTCCATGGTCACATATAGTATGCAATAATTTAGTTATATAAACTTATCAAAAATGGTGCTATCAAATGAAGGCATAAAACATTAACAGTTAATCTTTGAAAAATAAAAATTCAGCAGTTCATTTTATTTTTTGGCAAACAATGTACTGCATAACAGAGACATGGACATTAAAAAAATGGAAGAAAAATTGTGTGATATTCTGTAATAAAATAAAGTTAAAAATTTTTTATTATTATTTTATCATTATTACAGGGTTTCTGCAGGTTGTAAAAAGTCATAGTTTCCCCTTCCACAAATTAAGGCCTTAAAAAAATTCTTAAATCAGAGCAGAAAGTCTTAAATTCATAAGTCATGGCATTAAATCTTGCAAGCACCGGGAAAAAAATCCAATAAAAATATTTAACATTATATCTGATTTAAGAAGCATTATATATCAAATATAAAATAAAGTCTTGAAAAATGAAAGTTAAATTAAAATGAATTAATTAAAAATTAAAGGCAAAATGAAGTGTTTATGCTTAAAACAAGAACAAATATCTGCCAACTGTATCTGTGTTTTCCTTCTGAATTGAGTTTTCTGAGCCCATTAGCAGACATTTGTTTTTATTTCAGTCATAAATTCACTTCATTTTGATCAGTTTTTCAGAAAACAGGACTATCTTTATATCTTAAGTCATTTTGATTCTTGACTAAATGTATCTTTAGATATTTGAACTGGGGAACAAGACCAAAATACTCTCTGGACATTTATATTGCATGATTTAAAAAAAAATATTTGAAATGTTTTAAGTTGTAAATCCTGCAGAATAATTATTATTATTAAACTTCAAAAATGCTAAACAGGAAACTGTGCATTGACAAGAACAATCTCTTCTTTCCTCCTCATTTTCTACTTTGCAGCCATTTTTGAGGTGCGGACATTGCAGGACCTGTCCCGGATTGCTATTCGCCACACTCTGCGGCAGCCCATAGCTATGGGGGAAGGACGCACAAAGAGACGGGTGTCTTTCCCAGGGGCCCGGGCCATGCACCGCTACGGGCCCCGCTTCGAACGCCGCCGCTTCTGCCGCCGTTTCTACCGCCAGTGCGTCAACTCCGTGGTTCTCCACGACTCCATGATTCCCACAGCCATGGACGACTGCAACTACCCCGGAGGGGTGGAAGAGGAAGAAGAGGAAGTGGAGGAGGAAGAAGAAAGGGGTTGCCGCCGAGTGAGAGAAGACCTGCCCGAGGAGGACGAGGAAGAATGCAGCGGCACCGAAGAGGACAAAAGCAAAGGCGGCTGCGCTCGTGCAGAGCCTCCCGTTAATATTCTGAGGGAGAAGATTCTAAGACTCCCGTTACCTGAACCCCTGAAGATGTATCTGCTGTATTACAGGGAGAAATGAGACGTGGCGAGAGATAATACGTGCAGTGTAGCGCTAAGACGATTAGACGTGAAGAAAAGCCTTTCTCCTCTTCCTCCTCCTCTCAACTGGATTAGCATGACAATTAAGTCCTCAATTAATGGCATCATGATATCCATATCCCTTTGAGAAGCAAAGCTCCTTGATTCGGGATGTACAGAGATGGAACTGTAGGACTGAGCTCATTTCGTGAATAATCAACATCGCCTGAGCTCATGCAGCTCTTTATTTAATTCAGTATTCCCCTCGATTGAGATGATCAAAGTGTACGATACGATACATTGACCCTGTGGGAAATGCTTGTTGCTGTGAGCTCTTTTAGAATAGCGTCACTTTGGGAAGTGGCATAGTTTGACATGGCGGATTGAGTTTTTTGTAGCTTTAAGATGCGGTCACATTTACCCTAGCTTGGTGAAATCCAGTCATTTCAATAGGAATCTGTGCAACTGGGAGTTTTGCGCAAGGATGGAAAAGTTCCTCGCGCAGATTTCGCTCGTGTTCATGTTGGTCAAGTGAATTCCCCACAGCTGCTTGGTTTGAAGTGACTTCTGTGTGAGCGGTGCTTCACGCGATTGGAGTTTCGTGCAAGTACGAAAAAGTTCCTGATGCAGATTTCATGTCAAAGTTGGTAACACAAGTTTGCCATGTTGACTTAAAAACTGCTTGGTTTGAAAGTGACGTCTGACATTGGAAACTTCCTGTGAAATTTCGCTAATATGGCCACACCTTTACACGAGACCCCAAAGTTGGCCCTCCACTGTTGAACTCTTTTCCTTGCCTCTACTGTGTTCTCCAAAATACTGAATAACGTCTGCATGTGTACTGCCGTAGCGCACCCGCATTTTGTCAATATTGAAGTTTGTGGTGGTATGATGCATTTTATCATGTACCGTAATTCGATTACCGTTGCTGGTAGCGTTACATTTGACGCGGCATTGTAACTGTGTTATTCCAGACTCGTATGAAGGCAGACATCGTTTTTTTGCACCCCGTTACTACAGAATCATTGTGTCATATCGCAAGCTTTACAAATAATATTGTAAAGGTTGTGTGAAAATAAAGAGAAACATTTTTAGTAAAATTCTATTTATTGGTAATAACGAAAAATTGAAGGTATATGAAGCACTTGAATATTTTTCACGAATTCCAGTCGTTGTGCTCAGAATCTTTGGCCCTACTCAGGAATACTTTAGAAAAACATTTTATTTCATGTTATTTTTTTAACTCAGAAAAACAGAACAAAAAGACCAAAATTTTAGGACCTTTCTATTTTTTGACCAAAAATGCTGAAAATGATCTGCTTTTTGTATATCACATTGGTGGTAAAACAACCACTGTACAGGAAGACTATTCTGAGCATACAGTGGTTGGATCCGGCAATTTTATGATCCCAGGTTCGATTTCTACACATTTCATCAGGAGCATTTTTCTTTAGTTCTGTTTGATGAGACCAGTGCTTAGGTAGCCTATAAAATTCAGGATATTATCGTAAGGAAAGTCTTCACTCATCTGACGTACAAGCATATCTACCAGGTTTTGCTTGAAACGATTGTGTACGCTTGTAGGTGACAGAACCTTCAATAAAGTTTGAGTTTGCACACTGGACAGCACATTGCTTCTGTTCATTTTGTGTACTGTAGTTGCAGTATGTAAAAATGTTTTATTAAGTGGAAATAATGCGTAATTTGAACACTGGCATTTACTGTAGATTGAGAAACCAGGATTGAGATGTTTAGTTCTCGAACCCTTTCAGCTTCACTTATTCTTCAGCTCTAATAACATATGAACAATGTAACATTTTTGCCACAACAATGTGCATATTAAACAATAAAAAAAAATTGTAAACTTGTTTTTCAATTTTCTGTCGAGATTTATGTCAAGGTTCTGTCAAGTATTCCTCAAAATATTTACGACTAAAAGAAGTTCTACTAGGGAAAAAGAAATGGATTATCTATGTTTAAAAAAAAAAAAAAAATCATAAAATTGCTTAATATATAAATTTAAAATTTGCATTATAGCAACCAGAATTGAAATCTAATGCATCAGATTGCAAGATCATTGTGCTACCATAAACTGGAGCAGGATGAAGTTCAGGTGACATTAAAAAGTCCTGGGTTTTTTTTATTACGTATTGAAGTCATATTGTGATATGGGTGAAATAAAAATGCAAGCAGAATAAATGGGTGAAAAAACAGCTCTTACACCATTCAAATAGATAATAATCATCCTTTAATTAAAAGATGGTTAACACATTGAGGACATTTGCATTCTAAACTCAAATACAAATTCAAAAACATTTTAGTACAAAACAAAATCTGTGTGAACATTAAAACTGTTTTCTCAGTGTGGTTATTAGCACTGAACTCATGCATCACATGGAAGAAGGTGAAAGTGGAGTATTTAGACTGCAGACATAGTTTCATTTTGCCTATAATGCTTTAGATGTTCTTATGTCATGCTAAAACCTCAAAAATAACATAACAGCAACTAATGATTTATGCATTAATACAGCCAAGAGTGGCAGCATGAATATTGATTAGATAATGCATATTTAAATTAAGAAATTCACACTGATTTCAATGACCAGCATCAGGATTTGCAGTACACATTCTGACAATCCAAAAGCTGTACGTTTCTATGACGACATATTTCACTCAAAACAAATTATGCAGTGAATCACATGAAAATGATACTTAAATCTCATATGCAAAAATAAATTTGTACACAACTTTAAATAATACGTATTCAAAAATAAACCATATAAATCTAAGCAAAGAAAATACGACTGTTAAAAACTATCTACAATTGCTTGAATACAAAACCGAGTAGTATGGTAATAACTTAGCCTTTTAAAATGTTACTCTACGACTGTATTTATTATTTTGGATTTTAATACAGCTGCAATGATAATGCAGATTTATTTGCTAACATGTCTCAATATACATAAACCGTATTCTATGACACAGGGGGTAAAAGAACCCTACAGTAGCAGCAGGCAATGGTATTACCTTCACTAGTTCAAGGTTTGACAGTTCAACAGAAATAAGACTTACTCGTGTCAAACTCTTGTTTACAGATCCCCGTGAACATTAAATACAAGCCTGCCTAACACAACAGACTTATAGCGTAATTCAAAGCATTCAGGAACCATCCACAGGGGTTTTGATGTGGATTACAGGTTCTACTGTCCAGCTATCAGGTCAAGGGACTCTCAGACCAAACTTCTGTATGTAAAGAGAATCTAAGGCACCTTGGAACCCTGATATTTTTAGTATGTAATGACCTTTAAACCCCCAACTCCTTTCCTTACTGGATACAGCGCTGACTGCGATGACAACCCGGTCAAGTGTGTGTGTTTCTGGGCCCTTCTCCCAGCCAAAGCGACTCAAAGAGTCTTCGAGAAAGGCTTAGAGGTTGTTTTGGGTCTTAGCCAATGACGTAATGTGCTTACTCTCTCGTCAAACAACAATACAGTGCTTTTGTGGCCCAAACAAGCATAAATCTAATCTCCAGCTACTTTATGTGAGAAATTTGTTAATCCTACAACTGGACACAGACAAAAACATTCCCACAATGACGTAACTAACACGTATGGTCAATTCCGAGACCATCTGCTGTCTCAATGACCTCACACACACAAAACATGTAACATTCTGCTTGAGTGCAAACTAAATCTGTGAAACTTTATCTTGCGGTGAGCTTTAAGACTTGAAATATTGCCAAATGTAACTTTTTTGTGCTTGATGTTGAAGCGACATCTAAAAACAAGGTAGTTTGAGGGCCGATTGGTGGGTTCAAATAACACAACAAGATGTTCCACCTTCATAAATCTGTCTAAAACTGACAACTTTATTGCCAAAGCCGGTCAATTTATATGGAGCAGTGAAGGTTTTCACTATTTTCACTTTGGCACAAGGCCTCGGGATTGTGGGTAAAGAGGGGACACTGAGCCGGACAAAGGGCTGTGAGCTGAAGTTGGAGTGCTCACCTTCTTGCCAGTTTTTGGGCGGCTGTGAGAGGATTGTGGGGAAAAACGAAAAAGTATATTAAGGAAGGATAAACAAAGAAGTGAAAAATAAACAAAAGGGAAGAGGTTGGAGGGATAATTTCTCACCCTGACTTTGGTTTCTTGGAAAACCCAGCAGCTGAGGCATTGAGGCCTGGACTGGAGCCCAGGCTGGCACGAAGACCAGAGGCGTCCACCTGGATCTCGTCCTCCTCCCTCAGAGCGTCCTCCAGAGCCGCAGCCACTTTAGGTGCGATCACCGGCCCCTCGTAGTCTTTTGTGGTCCGTGTGGGCAGGTCCAACTCCAACAACAAGATATTCTCAGCCTGGAAGACGAACGGGGAGAATATAAAAAGATGAAGGCAAAGGAGCAAGGACGCGATGTGCGTTTGACTCTCCTGAGCTCATCTGTGTCATTGTAAAGAGTGAGGGAATGTTGTAACCGAAGCCTTTGAGTAGTGCCATGCGGGGGATTATGGGAACAGTGCCAGCATACCTTGTATCTGACATCAGGCCGCATCAACATGGCCATACGAGCATGCTGACTCAGAGGCCGTATGTAGCCCACAGCAGAAAGAGGCCTTTTCATCATCTGCTGATCACTGAGAAAAAGAAAGAGAAAGAAGAAACATTATTGTGAAGGATGTTAATGGCCATAAACTTCAGCTTCAAATTTTCGAAATTAAGTCTTCATACTTTTGAATACGAGTGATGGGGGTCATTTTCCAAAGGTCATCTTCTTCATCAAAAGTGGCTCTTGTCACAATCTTATTCTTCTCCTCCAGTGGGATGAAGTTCTCTATGATCAGATGTCTGGTGGGCACAACACAAATGTTTACGGGTCAATGAAATGTCATCCTTAATTACTCACCCTCATGTCGTTCCAAACCTGCAAGACCTTCGTTCATCTTCGGAACACAAATTAAGATATTTTGGATGAAATCCGAGAGCTTTCTGACCCCCCATAGACAGCAAAGCAACTACCACCTTCGAGGCCCAGAAAGGTAGTAAGGACATCATTAAAATAGTCCATGTGACATCAGTGGTTCAACCGTCATTTTAAAAAGCTACAAGAATATTTTTTGTGCGCGAAGAAAACAAAAATAACGACTTTATTCAACAATTTGTCAGTCTTCGTCGCTTGTTCAGGAGATTACAACGATGCATGCGTGTGATTTTGCTGACGCAGGAGCCGGTATTCTGACGTATTCGTGTCGTGAACATGCATCGAAGACTGACACGAAGGAGAAGAAATTCTTAAAGTCGTTATTTTTGTTTTCTTTGCACACAAAATGTATTCTCGTGGCTTCATAACATTACGGTTGAACCACTGATGTCACATGGACTATTTTAACAATGTCCTTGCTACTTTTCTGGGCCTTGAATGTGGTAATTCTGCTGCTGTCTATGCAGAGTCAGAAAGCTCTTGGATTTCATCAAAAATATCTGAATTTGTGTTCCTTAGATGAACGAAGGTCTTACAGGTTTGGAACGACATGAAGGTGAGTAAATAATGACAGAATTGTTCATTTTTGGGTGAACTCTCTCTTTAAAATGCAATTCATACATAGCTAGCTCTATGATGAACATGTTTTTAATTTGTGATTTTTTTTTTTTTTTTTTTTTGCAGCATAAATTCCAAAGTGTCAGAGTGATACAACTTCTCATATTGAAGAAAAAATTTCTCATTAAAAGAATTATTTAAAAACAGAAAACAAGCAAAAAACCTTGGCATTATTATTATTATTATTAAAAATAGTGAAGCAATTTCGTTAAAATACTAATATTTAAAAAGTCATATGGTACGACCAAAATGCAGAAAAAAAGTTACATCATAGAAAAAACTCCTGAAGACCCTCATGACTGTGATTATATATATTTTTTTTAAGTATTACATACTATTTAACTTGAAAAATGAAAATAATTTAGATTTAGATATTACACTCACGTACTGAATTGTGTAAGGAAAATATGTTATAGCTATTACTCGATGGTTACACCACATGACATATTTAAAGTTGTTAAATCTCAGCTTATCTTCAAACTGGTACAACAAAACCTTATGAAACTAACATACAAAAAGTACATTTCTAAGAACTTGGGGAATGTTATGCAAATGCCTTCCCTTTTACTATTTTCTTTATTTTGAATGCTCAAGCTATTTGCTATTAACACGAATCCTATTCTGCTTACTGCACTCAAAAGCAGCCTGTCAGATAAATCTTCCCTTAATAGACACTCTACCTCAGAGATCGCTTAGTACACTAGAGTCTTAGTGTGTGTGTGTGTGTGTGTGTGTGTGTGTGTGTGTGTGTGTGTTAGCATCCGTAATACAGTAGTGCTGAGTCCAGATTTCCAAGCGGTCAGTCCAACACAGCTTAATTAGGTCAGAATGCTTTTAGAAGTAATTTTTTTTTAATTCAGCCTTCACACTAAACCAAACACTGACCACTGCACTCACATATGACAAAACATGCTGATTTTATAGTGGCAATGTAGAAATGATGGGAACTATCCGACAGGTAGAGGAAGACGTATGTGTCAGTATCAATCTGATTCAGGATTCACTGGATTCTCTTTCGATTCAGAGTGATTCAACCTGACTCGATTCAATCAACAGCAATATGAATCAGTATGTTTTAAAATGCATTTATAGCAAAGATTCAAGATATACTGGTAGTATATTGATTATCAGGTGATATCAGATTCATCAGAACTTATGAATTAATCATTGATATTGAATACATACATTTTTAATTTAATTCATTATAATGTTGTGATGGCTTCTGGTAATACAGGTGCATCTCAATAAATTAGAATGTCGTGGAAAAGTTTATTTCAGTCATTCAACTCAAATTGTGAAACTCGTGTATTAAATAAATTCAATGCACACAGACTGAAGTAGTCTGAAGTCTTTGGTTCTTTTAATTGTGATGATTTAGGCTCACATTTAACAAAAACCCACCAATTCACTATCTCAACAAATTAGAATATGGTGATATGCCAATCAGCTAATCAACTCAAAACACCTGCAAAGGTTTCCTGAGCCTTCAAAATGGTCTCTCAGTTTGGTTCACTAGGCTACGCAATCATGGGGAAGACTGCTGATCTGACAGTTGTCCAGAAGACCATCATTGACACCCTTCACAAGGAGGGTAAGCCACAAACATTCATTGCCAAAGAAGCTGGCTGTTCACAGAGTGCTGTATCCAAGCATGTTAACAGAAAGTTGAGTGGAAGGAAAAAGTGTGGAAGAAAAAGATGCACAACCAACTGAGAGAACTGCAGCCTTATGAGTATTGTCAAGCAAAATCAGTTCAAGAATTTGGATGAACTTCACAAGGAATGGACTGAGGCTGGGGTCAAGGCATCAAGAGCCACCACATACAGATGTGTCAAGGAATTTGGCTACAGTTGTCGTATTCCTCTTGTTAAGCCACTCCTGAACCACAGACAACATCAGAGGCATCTTACCTGGGCTGAGGAGAAGAACTGGACTGTTGCCCAGTGGTCCAAAGTCCTCTTTTCAGATGAGAGCAAGTTTTGTATTTCATTTGGAAACCAAGGTCCTAAAGGAAGGGTGGAGAAGCTCATAGCCAAAGTTGCATGAAATCCAGTGTTAAGTTTCCACAGTCTGTGATGATTTGGGGTGCAATGTCATCTGCTGGTGTTGGTCCACTGTGTTTGAAAACCAACGTCACTGCACCCGTTTACCAAAGAAATTTTGGAGCACTTCATGGCTTCCTTCTGCTGACCAGCTTTTAAAGATGCTGATTTCATTTTCCAGCAGGATTTGGCACCTGCCCACACTGCCAAAAGCACCAAAAGTTCGTTAAATGACCATGTGTTGGTGTGCTTGACTGGCCAGCAAACTCACCAGACCTGAAGCCCATACAGAATCTATGGGGTATTGTCAAGAGGAAAATGAGAAACAGGAGACCAAAAAAATGCAGATGAGCTGAAGGCCACTGTCAAAGAAACATGGGCTTCTATACCACCTCAGCAGTGCCACAAACTGATCACCTCCACGCCACGCCGAACTGAGGCAGTAATTAAAGCAAAAGGAGCCCCTACCAAGTACTGAGTACATATACAGTAAATAAACATACTTTCCAGAAGGCCAATAATTCACTAAAAATGTGTTTTTTTATTATTATTATTATTATTGGTCTTATGAAGTATTCTAATTTGTTGAGATAGTGAATTGGTGGGTTTTTGTTAAATGTGAGCCTAAATCATCACAATTAAAAGAACCAAAGACTTAAACTACTTCAGTCTGTGTGCACTGAATTTATTTAATACACAAGTTTCACAATTTGAGTTGAATTGCTGAAATAAATGAACTTTTCCACGACATTCTAATTTATTGAGATGCACCTGTAGTTATAATGACTGACATACTTAAGTTTGAGTTCTCTAGTAAGCTCATTCTGCGTCTGCTCCAGCTCCTGCCTGTATCTGACGTGTTCGTCCTGGGCGTCCTGAATCTCCGCCTTCACAGACTGCAGCTTGGAAAAGAGCTACATGAAAGAGACAGAAACAGATGGAACATTCAAAAAAGATGAGGCTCTTCATAGGAATAGGTAAGGCATTTGCTCTATAAACTCAAGCAAAAGGAGGTCAAATTCAGTCATGTGCAGAAGATTCTCAACAAGGAGGATGGAGATCTGCCATGAGAGCCGTCCTACTACTAATGACTCCAGAGAATACAGCTGGACTCTAAAAATACATCTGATCACAGGCACACACAGCCTTCCTAAAATCATTTTAACAGCACACTACTAGACAAATCTATCTAGACAGACAGATACCTTTTTCAGTTTCTTGGTCTTAATGTCAACTTCCTGTTGCAGTGAGCTGTACGTCTCTTTGAGCTCCAGTGTCTCTTCGTCACGACACTCCATCTCCTGCTGCATCTCCCTTTCCCGCCTTTTCTGCTCACACACACGTTTTAAACATATTTGCGTTTCACAAGCCTAAGTGGAACTGCTCATATAATGTTTATAATATCCTAACAGTGAGAAATTTACATACATATTTCTGTCCAATCACTGTCTAGATATAAATGAATTGTTGAACACAATGCCAGGGCACAAACGGAATCAGAATTTCTTTGTAAGCTGCATAAATACAAATCCAACTTGACAGTTTGAGTGGTGGGAAAAAAAAATAAAAAAAATGAACAAATGCTTTAATCATAGATTCCCAAAATATCCACATAAACTGTATGGAGGCTTAAATAACCTGTCTCCTTAAAACAACCTTGAGGACTGAAACACAGTCCAGCTCAATCTCTCTACAGTGTGTTATTGTAAACTGTACCTGTTCGGCTATCTCTCGTCTCTTCAGCTCCAGAATCCTCTGCTGCTCATTGGTGTGGTCGACAATGTTCTTTCCTCCCACCAGCAGCTTGCTCTCCATGGCCTGAAAAAGTGAAAAACTGGTTATCAGATAAGTCAAATGCATTTATTTATCCTGATAACACAATGACACGATATTAGCCAAGCTAAGAGAAGGATTGTTAAGAGTATTTGTTTCTGAAACTAATATCTAATGTCCAATATATTTCATTAAATCTGTGAGTTTGCAGTGTACATCAGACACGAGGAGATTAAAAGAATGAGTAATAAAATGAGGACAAACATGTTTTTCTATTGTGCTGAAAAAACATACAGTGCAATCAGTGTAGTCTAATTAAAAACAAATGACTCTTACAAGCTGGTTCTTTTAATGAATCAGTCAAAAAAAAAAAAACTCATGAATTCACGAAAGGACTCAACAAATACTTTTTTTTTTTTTTTTCCAGCATGACTGGTCAGATCAGTTGTTACCCTGCCAATACTGTCATTGGCCCAAATATATATATATATAGTGCTGTCAAACGATTAATCGCATCCAAAATAAAAGTTTTGGTTTACATAATAAATATACACAGTACACACATTATGTATATATAAATATAAACACGTGCATGTATATATTTAAGAAAATGTTATGTTTATATTTTAAATATATTTATATATAATATAAAATATAAGAATATAAATATAAAAAATGTATAAATGTATAAAATAAATGTATATACATGTAAATATTTTGAAAATATATACTGTATGTGTGTGTATTTATATATACAGTACAGGTCAAAAGTTTGGAAACATTACTATTTGTAATGTTTTTGAAAGAAGTCTCTTCTGCTCATCAAGCCTGCATTTATTTGATCAAAAATACAGAAGAAAAACAGTAATCTTGCAAAATGTTATTACAATATAACATAATGGTTTCTGTTTTAATATACTTTAAAATATAATTTATTTCTGTGATTCAAAGCTGAATTTCCATCAGCCATTACTCCAGTCTAAAGTGTCACATGATCCTTCAGAAATCATTCTAATATGCTGATTTATTATCAGTGCTGGAAACTGTTGAGCTGCTTAATATTTTTGGAACCTGTGATATTTTTTCAGGATTCTTTGATGAATAAAAAGTTAAAAAGAAGAGCATATTAAAAAGAAGAGTATATACTACCGTTCAAAAGTTTGGGGTCAGTAAATTTTTATTCTTTCTTTTTTTGAAAGAAATTAAACCTTTTATTCAGCAAGGTTGTGTTAAATTGATAAGAAGTGATAGCAAAGATTTATATTGTTAGAAAAGATTTATATTTTGAATAAATGCTGTTCTTTTAAACTTTGTATTCATCAAAGAATCCTGAGAAAGAAGAAAAAAAAAAAAAAACACAGTTTCCAAAGAAATATTTGGCAGCACAGCTGTTGCCAAGATTGATAATTCTAATAATAAATCAGTATTTTCTGAAGGATCATGTGACACTTTAGACTGGAGTAATGGCTGATGGAAATTCAGCTTTGCATCACAGAAATAAATTATTCTTTAAAGTACTGTATATTAAAACAGAAACCATTATGTTATATTGTAATAACATTTTGCAAGATTACTGTTTTTCTTCTGTATTTTTGATCAAATAAATGCAGGCTTGATGAGCAGAAGAGACTTCTTTCAAAAACATTACAAATAGTAATGTTTCCAAACTTTTGACCTGTACTGTACATAATAAACAAACAGTACACATACATATATTATGTAAACAAAAACTTGTATTCTGGATGTAATTAATCGCGATTAATCGTTTAACAGCACTAAATATATCTATAGAGATATCGATTTATAGATAGATAGATAGATAGATAGATAGTAGGGCTGTGAATCTTTGGGTAGACAGCGAATCGATTTGATTCACAATTCATAGGTTTTCGATTCAATTCAAGAACGATTTTTGCAAATTCAGAACGATTCAATTCGATTCGATTCACAATTAAATTGGATTCGATTAACGATTTGATTCTGCATTCTTTAAGTGCATTCACAGGATTATTTAAATACTTCCCCTAAATTCTGTAAATGCTTAGTCAGGGGGCAAATTACACAACAGCCTTTATGGTTAGAGGAACTAACCATAGGTTAGAGAAAGAAAAAAAAAAAAAACTTTTGTCCATTGTTAGATGCCAGTTTAGTGATGCAATGACATGACATGGCAATGGCATATGTAGAAATTTATGTAAGCCAATATTTTAAAAAAAGAGCTTTAAAAGTATTACGTATAGGCTAACATTTTATCACACAGGGGCGTAGCCATTTCAGAAGTAACAGAAATGTCAAATACAATAACTTTATGTATGTATTATTATTTTTTTTAACAAGGAATTATTTTCTTATCTATTACTTTATTTGCTATAAGAAATCAAATACACTGCTGGACAATAATCAGCTATTTGTAATCTATCATTTTTTTCCTAATGGCAATTTTATGATTGTTTTATATACTACAAATTTTATTTATTTATTGTGTTTATTGACTTAACGTTTCATCAGTTTATTCTGCTTTTTATTCAGTTTACTGTAGCTGCAGATATAGCATGGCACATCTATGAGCGCGAGATCACTTCTCTTTCAGTGTGAAAACTTCTTTATCTCATTTTCATAAAATAAAATCGTATAGTATTTAACGTTGCTTTTCCATCGACGAATGATGATTCTGAAGGAAAACGCGCCCGATGTCTGTTTTCTATAGCAACGAAGGATACTTTCATGCATCTGATTAACAGCTCTTATTTCAAGGTTGGTGTTAATGCTGTGGTTATTTTAACAGTTTCCTTCATACATTCGGTTCAATGACATTGTTAAAAGTCATTTATCATTCAATGGAACTGTGCGTATAGACACTTACATTTTTGCTCCGTCCAATAAATGCGCAGCCTTCGACTGGTAATGTCGATATGACTGAGAGCCATTGAACTACAGAAAACTAAAACTACTTCACTTTAGCATTACTGGCCACGAGTACCAAAGAGAGATCACATATCAGCTGCTCAAAAATGTGTCCGTGAGACGAAAGGAGCGCGAGCTCAATCCTGTGACAGGCGGTAAATAGTGGAGCGCGTGAAGGAGAGATGCGAGGGCACGAACACTGTTCAAGGTCTCCATTAATTCGTGCTTGTAGTAATTTAATGTGTATATATTTTGAAAGCATTGAATCGCTATAGAAATCGCGATTCATTCGATTACTCTCCGAAATCGGCGATTCACGATTCAAAACTCCATGTTTCAAATCGATGCATATGCATCGTCAGGGTTTGTAATCGACGCATCGAGAAAACGAGTGAATCGATAGACAGATAGATAGATAGATAGATAGATAGATAGATAGATAGACAGAAATTATGAATTTAAATGTATATTTTATATTTACAATTTTATGTTTTAAATTTTAAATGTATCATGTAAATTGTATAATGTTTACAATTTTAAAAGTATACTTTTTACATTTAATATTTAATTTTTTTAATTATTTACAAAAAATGTACACAATTTTTTTTTTCCCCATCACAGAATATTTGCAATAATTTCAATATATTTGTTTTACCATTTGTTTGCTACCATTAAAAAGTTTGGGGTGAGTATGATTTTTTTTTTTAAAAGAAACTGATACTTTTATTCAGAAATGACAGAGAAAACTGATCAAAAATGACAGTAAGACATTTTTAATGTTACAACAAAAATTCTATTTAAAACAAATGTTTTTTTAAATTTCTAATTACTAAGATTCCTAAAAAAAATTATCATGGTTATCAACTGTTTTCAACATTGACAATAATAAGCATGTTCTTTAGCACCAAATCAGCATATCAGAATGATTCCTGAAGGACCATGTGACACTGAAGACTGGAGTAATTCTGCTGAAAATTCAGCTTTGGCACCACAGGAATAAATTACATTATAATATACTCAAATAGAAAAGTTATTTTAATTTGGAATAATATTTCACAATACTACAGCATTTTTGATCAAATAAATACAGCCTTGGTCAGCAAAAGAGACTTCTTTCATAAACATTAAAAAAAATCCTATTGACCCCAAACTTTTGAACAATAGCATATTTTAACCTGAGATCTGTACTTTCTAACCTTAACTTTGGCTGCCAGCATCTCTGACGCCTCCTTCTCTTTGCGAAGATCGTCCATCTTCCTCTCCTTCTCTTTCAGAAGCCGCTGTTTCTCCTCTGCCACCAGGCTGTGGTCTTCCATGATGGCCTTCCTCTCCTTCTCCAGCTTCTCTTGTTGTTCACGCCAATAATCTGTGATGTTCTTATCCGCATCCATTCCTTCCTCTTCGTCGTCATCCTCCTCCTCCTCCTCATCATCATCATCCTCCCCATCTTCTAACTCCTCTCCTCCTTCTCCAACCCTCCTTCTCCTCCTTTTTCTCCTCTTCTTGCCAGACCTTTTCTCCAACTGTTCTTTCAAGCGGGCAATCTCCTCCTGAAACTCCCGAAGCAGGGCATCCTTGGGGTCTTCGTTGACGCGGGGTTTGTTCTTGATGTTTTTGGCGCGATTTGCATAGCGTAGCGTAGTCAGCGTCTCCTCCAAATTGTAAGAAGCAGGTCCAATGTTGGCCACCATAACTGTACGGGCATTTCCTCCCAAGGAATCCTGAAGCAGTCTTGTAAGTTTAGAGTCACGGTATGGGATGTGGGTGCTTCTCCCATCCACCAGCGCTGAGATGACGTTGCCCAAAGCTGACAAAGAGAGGTTGATTTTGGTGGCTTCTTTCAAGCGCTCGCCCTGAGCACCAGTTTTGGTCTGTCTTTCACTTCCTGCCAGATCAACAAGGTTGAGTTTCCCAACCCGAATGTGGTTCTCTCCATCAGGACCCAACTCACTGCACTCAACGGTGATGACGAAGATCGCGTGAGAGCGAGAGCTGTGCTCGTTCATGTTAGTTGCACCAACCGAGCGGTTCTGGTTGCCCACGTTCATCACATGCTCAATCTCACGAACACTTTTAGTGACGAATGAAGAGAGGTCTTTAACGTAGACGCCTGTATCCGGCCTCTCTTTGAGCTCCAGACGGCGCAATTGGTCTTTCGATAAAAGGTCCCTGATCTCTTCTTGATAAATTTCCAAGTATGAAGCCCTGACCAAGTACTGCTGGTTCTGAGAGCGGGAGATGTGTGTGAAAATGTGTTCAAAGGAGTTCGGAATGACACCCCTCCTTTCTGGGTCATTTCGTACCCCTTCCATCGTGAAAGTCTTTCCAGTGCCCGTCTGGCCATATGCAAAGATGGTCCCATTGAAGCCAAACAGTACAGAGTCCACCAATGGCCGGAAAGTCTCATCGTAGAGCTCCATCTGCTTTGAATTCCAGTCATAGACGGAATCAAAGGTGAACACTTTTGGGTGCTCATGGGAGGACGCACCTCGAGAGTTGCGCACAGCCACTTGCCCAAACTTCACATCCACTGAGACCACCCTCTCGAAATTGGCGGCTCGCTCTTTCTCATTCATGGGGCGACAACGCACCACTACCTTAACGGATTCAGAGCTTTTGCTTTTAGACATTTTGATGGCTCTGGCGTATCTGCTGGCTTCTACTAATGAGATTGTAGTTTATTTCACAGTGTTGGTGCTGCCAGCATCACAGCCTGCAAAACATGATGCAACTCAGTGAAATGACAAAGTCAAGAGAAAAACTTGTGTTATGGTTATACCAAACAAAAACAGAAAATATTTATCTAGATTTATCTTGGCAAGCAAATCTGTAGTAACCTTTTTCATAAAAACAATGAATAAGTACATATTTGGTAAGCACTAAGCAATAAAATAGAGTAAGCAAATTTCAAGCTTACAACAAATATATGGAATCCCATTTTCATGAGTAAATCAAAATACAAAAAAACATTTTTTTAATGATTTTTTTTTATTAATTATTTTATAACTATGAAACCAAGTTATAATTATGAGATACTATTTCACAATTATGAGATAAAAAGTTAAAATTGACAAAAACAATTATTACAAAAAGTTAAAATTGAGAATTTTCAAATCACTTTTATTTCATAATACTCAGATTTTGACTTACGCCATAATTATCACTTAGTATCTCATAATTTTGTCTCTTTATCTCATACATCATACTATTGATGATTTTTATGAATTATTTTATTATTTCATAACTATGAAACAGTCATAATTATGAGATACTACACAATTATTAGATAAAAAGTTGAAATTGACAAAAAAAAAACAATTATTACAAAAAGTTAAAATTAGAGAATTTTTAAATCACCTTTTTATCTCATAATTCTCCTACTTTTGACTTATGCCATAATTATGACTTAGTATCTCATAATTTTGTCTCTTTATCTCATACATTCATACTATTGATGTATTGATGGAATACCAAAACAGTTTAACTTTTTCTTCTTAGGTCAGAACTAATGTCAGTTACCAACCAATGACTTAGTATCTCATAATTTCGTCTCTTTATCTCACACCATCATACTATGGATGATTTTTATGAATTATTTCATGTCTATGAAACAAAGTCATAATTTTGAGATACATGTCACAATAATTATGAGATAAAAAGCTGAAATTGACAAAAAAAAACAATTATTAAAAAAATAAAATTGTGAGAATTTTTAAATCACCTTTATATCTCATAATTCTCATACTTTTGACTTATGCCATAATTATGACTTGGTATCTCATAATTTTGTCTCTTTATCTCATACCTCATACTATTGATGGAATACCAAAACAGTTCAACTTTTTTCTTCTGAGGTCTGAAATAATGTCAGTTACCAACCAATGGCAATTTGACAATCAATCACTTTTGCCACAGTAGTTATTTGTAAGGGTTGGGTGGAACAGTATATTGCAATATATTTTACTTTATATTTTTGCAGCTTAACATCTATTCAGACAAAGCATAGAGCTAAGTGATGTACTTTAATTGGTTGCTAGAGCATACCACATCCTACATTTACAAGTAGGTACAGAGTCAGACATGTAGTTCCTTCTATTAAATCTTTTTGCTTTATATTTTACCAATATTTTAGATTTGATTCTTGCAATTTAATTGGTTTACTTCTATTTTGTATTTGGTGTATTCTACTGTTTTGGTATTTGATTCCTTTTTGTTTGTAAAGCACTTTGAACTGCATTAACTTGTTTGGAAAAGTACTAACGTAAACATTAGCAAGCAAGCAAGAGACATTTACAAGTACAGACATGTAACGTTAGAGTCGTTTATGCCACTCCTAAATAATCATTTTCATAAGCAAACCTGTACGCAGTATTACATATTACATTTACAGAAGAACATACGTCTAAAGTAGTTTGTGTTATTCCCAAATTGATCATTTTTCAAAGACTGACCTTAATAATAATAATTTACACAATAAAACGCAATCTATTAACTAGGCTACTAACGTAAGTTACATTAGCTGTAGCAGCAAAGCTAATTCACATCGGCCCATCCGAAATCATTTAATCTCAAATATCCCTGTAAATCTGACTTAATTTAGTCAATCTCAGTCTCGGTTGTCATGTAATATAGCGAAAGATAATGGCGATAAACGGACTAAAGAGTCAAATACGAGACCCTAATTGTCTGTTCTGCTGAAAATGTCGTTGTTTCAACTGAAACGATGGTATTTTTCATAGTTCGATAATATAATATTGCTAACATTAGCTTGTCAGGATATATAAACGGATCTATGAGGATGGAGCTCAAAACAAGCGGCCTGGCAACGACAAACAAACCGTGTCATTAATAGAGCACCCACCGTAGAAATACACACATAACGTAACTCACCTCTCCTCTCCCGAACAACTTAACCTGGAAATTCCGCCCAAGATCACCGTCGCCTTCATATCCATCAGAAGCACATAGCTCTCAAATCTCTAAGCGTTGAAATGTACAAAATCACCCGTATCTCTCCTCACGAACTCCGTCAGCCATGTCTGTCCCTGTGAGGAGAGAGAGAGAGAGGGAGAGGGAGAGCTGTGCTGTGATCCCCCTGCAGGCCGGGATGGATCTGCTGCTGCTGGATCGATCCAGACTCGAGATGCACATTTCCAAGCTATTTCAAATGGCCACTATAGATTTGTATGTAGTTTGTATGTTTCGTTATTACAGCGATGGAATAACAACAAAGTACCACTAATAATAAAATTATGGATTGATTTACTGTTTTCTTAATCAAAAAATAAAAATGTAAATAGCATTTTCAAACTGACAAATAGATATTAAAACCCAGCTGTTCTCCATACACAATAACAATACATATTTTATTTTATTCATTTATTTTTTAATACTTTTATTAGTAGGGATGTTTTAAATTTATCAAAGGTAATATTAAAGGCATTTATTATGTTACAAAACATTTCTAATTTTTTTTTAAAAAAAATGCCATTTTAAACTTTCGATTCATCAAAATTTGATTCAAAGTAAGTATGGTTTCCACAAAAATATTAAGCAGTGCAACTGTTTCAACACTGATAATGAGAAATGTTTCTTGAGCAGAAAATCAGCGTATTAGAATGATTTCTGAAGGATCATGTGAAGACTAGAGTAATGATGCTGAAAATTCAGCTTTGCATCACAGGAGTAGAATACATTTTAAAATAAATTAACATAGAAATTAGTTATTTTAAATTGTAATAACATTTCACAATATTACTGTTTTTACTGTAGTTATATCAAATAGCTAAATAGCCTGGATGAGCATAAAAGACTTTTCAAATTCATTTAAAAAAATCATAGCCACTCCAAACTTTTGAATTGTAGTGCAGTAACCATTGCATTTAAATTGTTATTATTTAATTCATTGCATTTTTTTTGTTTGGTTTTTTTTTTTTGCAAAGATTATAAATGCATATATACTCCTTTGGTTTAAATTTTAAAAGAAAACCTTTTTAAACAGATAATAAAACCAAAGAACAAACATAAAACATACACACAAAATACTGCTTGTTATATTTTTAATTGTAAACTAACTTGAGCAATGTCATTTAAAGTCATACAAAATTCCTAATAAGTACATCTTAAAACATTTCTGCAATTTGGTTTCACGCTGACTTTCAAAAACAATGTCACATTGCATTACTAAGACATCAGAAAGTCTGTGACATACATTCTTTTCATACAGTGACACGTGTTCATTTTCAGCAATCATTAGAGCACTGCACATCTGGATGCCCCTGGAGGTCTTAAATGGCCTTCAACTATAAAAAGTGCAATTTCCAACCACTAACACTTGACTTGTCTCTCTAGTATAATTATTCAACCCTCACAGGGGGCAGTTTTTACATCCTCAAAAAATGCAAACGTTCCAGTACAAAAATATCAATATCATGGTTGCTCACAGTAAATGTAGTAGTGCAACATGGGAGAAATGCAGCATCCAGAGAATTCATTAAGGAACTAACTCTTGTTCTCCCTTCATTTAATTACGTGAACCCTATCCAAATGTTCTTGTTCAAAATCTCACCAGACACCTGAAACATGCAAAACTTCAACCAGCTTTCAGTTACAAAAACGTAACATCTTCATTTAATTAGAGTTCCTCTTTTCCTTTCCTTTTTCCTAGGTAGTCCATCCCAAAGAATGATGAGGGTCTCCCGTGAACATCTCTCTCTCTTTTAACAAAGGCTGAGAAGGACGAAACACAGTTGCCGATGAAGTGATCGGCCTGACCGAGGATATACAGGTCAATCTGAGCAGTGTCCGGCTGCAAGCTCACGACCTTCACCTGCACAAAATGTGTCATCAGCTTTATTTTCTGTTCACTAAATCAAGTTCACATATCTCTAATGTTCAAATGTTAATCCTCACCTTGCCCTTGAAGAGTTTCTGAATCTCTGTGATGTGTGATTCAGAGTCGGTGGCTATGTAAACGGACTGAGAGTTGGTGTTCTTCACCCAGAGCTTCACCGCACGGCAGATCTCAGACAGATCCGGTAAACACATGTTCATGGTCAGCGGCAGGGCAGTTTGGCGGTCGTATCCCACACACTGTGGAGATGCCATGAAGTGAGGACCGGTATCACCTGACTTCAGAAGCTTGCAGGCATTTTGCTGTGGAATAGTAAAAAAAAAAAAAATATATCATCCAGTTCAGGCCTAAAATCTATATATATATATGTGCGTGTGACCATGGACCACGGACCACAAAAATAGTCATAAGTAGCATGGGTATATTTGTAGCAATAGCCAACAATACATTGTATGGGTCAAAATTATCAATTGTTCTTTTATGCCAAAAATCATTAGAACATTAAGTAAAGATCGTGTTCCATGAAGATATTTTGTAAATTTACTACTGTAAACATATCAGAACTTAATTTTTGATTAGTAATATGCATTGCTAAGAACGTCATTTGGACAACTTTAAAGGTGATTTTCTCAATATTTAGATTTTTTTTTTTTGCACCCTCAGATTCTCAGATTTTCAAATAGTTGTATCTCAGCCAAATATTGTTCTATCGAAACATACATTAATTGAAAGCTTATTTATTCAGATTTCATGTGATGTATAAATCTCAATTTCAAAAAAATTGCCCCTAATGACTGGTTTTGTGGTCCAGGGTCACATATATACTTCTATTCAAAAATTTGGTGTGATTTTGTTAATGATTTATCTTATAAAATCTTTTCATAAGTCTCTTATGCTCACCAAACCTCCATTTGTTTGAAAATCACAGTAGAGATATTGTGAAATATTTTAACATTTAAAATTTCTGCTTTGATGTGTTTTATTAATCTTCTTACTTATTAATTTTCAGCTTTCAAAATTCAAATCAACAGCATTTATTTGAAATAAATATTTTGTAACATTATAAAAAGTGTTCAATTTAATGCATTGTTAATTAATAAATTACTCAGTTCCACTTTTGTAAGTCGATTTGGATAAAAGTGTCTGCTAAATACATAAATGTGTAAGTATTAATTTCATTCAAAAATAAATGTTGAACGGCATTATAAGATTTTGTAAGTGTACTTCAGATTAAAAAAAAAAAAGTTCCATTTGGATCTGAAATATGGGAAACCGTCCATTCACATCAGGACACACAAAGCTCACCCAATCCGAGCCAATTCTCAGATGAATTCCCACGTAAGGTCTGTTTAGCAGGCTTCTGATGTGGTCTTCTCCTTCCTGTACCATTTTTTCAGACCACACCACGTACTCCTGCAGTCCAATGTGCTCCTCTAGAATGGGGAACTGCGCTGGGGCTCCTGGAAGAGCGAGAACTGGATGCTCTTTAGGGGGAAACCTGAAGAAATAGAGAAAGACAGAGTTTGAGAGTGATAAAAGTAGAGTAGAGGGAGTCTGAGTGCAATAGTTTATATTCAAGTGAGTGTTTCAGCTCAAACTTACCTTTTTATCCAGTGCGGCTGGTAGTAGGAGCTGAATGACAGTCCTCCGAAAAGAACAGAGCGATCAAAGTCGACTCCAATATGATCCCAAAATGGACCAAACGGATTTCCGTCCTGCATCAGAATCGACAGGCTACATTACAAGTGCACTGTTATGAATACTTAGGAATGCATGCTGCTTTTGTGAACTAAAACAAAATGCAGATCTGCTAGAAGTCCAATAGATGGCAGTGTTTCCATAGCATGCGGCAAAATATGTGCAGCTACATAGAGAATTTCGGATTGTGAAGGTCTAGCAAAAAGACAGAAATGAAGCACACCTTGAAGAACGAACACTCATATTACCTTCATCGGACAGCTCTTTTTGTCTATGCTCCTGTGAGCTGCAGACTCAAAGCAGTAGGCCACTCTCTGACCAGGGGGCCAGTGCTTAGGAGCCAAGTGCTCCATGAAGTCCTCTAGACTCACCACACGGTGGTACTGCTTCACTGGCTCCAACTGGAAATACTCACTGTAGGGAACATGCACCTGTTACAGAGAAACACAGAAGCATATACCTTATCAATTTATTGTACTTTCAGCTATTGATCTACTAAGTGTGACAGCTAGTCATTAGATGTTTGATCAGCCACTATGTTTCCTAAACTAGCTGGTAGCTGTTGGTTTTCCAGCTTGGAACAACTTATGATAAGTTTGGACTATCTAATGGCCGACATTAACCAGCCAATGATCAGTTTGAACCAGTGTTGCTATTGCAACTAAACTAAACTAGTGTAAAATACTAAAACTATTAAAAACTGTTACTAGATAAAATATAAATATTAGATAAAACACCTAAAATTAAAGAAAAAACATGGAAAATTAGAAAACTAACTAAAGTTACTAACTAAAATAACTTTAAAGCTAAACAGAGGTGTGTGTGTGTGTGTGTGTGTGACAAAAGCACATAAAATTACTAAAACAAACTAAAATTAAAATGAAAACAAAGTTAATAATATAAAATAAAAGCTATAATAATATCAAATAAAAGCTCATTCAAAATAATAAATAAATATTATAATAGTACATATAATACTAAAGTAACACTGGTTAGGACCAGCTAATGACCAACTTTGCCCAGTGTTGTTATTCTTAACTAAAATGATTACAAATCATTTTTGACGACTGAAATAAAGCTGAAATTAAATAAAATATGACTAGCATATGGAAAAACTTGGGTAAATAAAATGAAAATTTGAAATGCTGCCTTTTCAACTAACTGAAATAAAACATGTTTAAGTATTAAAATTACTATGGGCAAATTAAAAATAAAGCCAAATAGAAATATTATTTATCAAAAAAGTATTAAAATAATAAAAGTAACAAAAATATTAAATTTTAAACTAAAATGAAGACGAAATAAAAAATAAAACAATTCAAATTATTTATAAAGACTATAATAGTACATAAATAATACTAAAATAACTTTGGTTTGAACCAGCTGTAAACCAGGCATCTACCGTGTTCCAAAACACCATCAGCTTAAGTTGGATTTCCTGTACGGGGCATATGAAATGTGGCATGAGTGACAGGTGTTGTGTTTACATTTTGAAAAGGTGGCGAGTGATGGCGGTAAACAATCCACGGCGGAACCGCGAGTGTTCGGTTCAGCATTTTAGCAAAAGCCAGTGATCCAAGAAAATGATCCACTTGGTTTCCAAACCGACCTAAAGAAGAACATATAGGAGAAACGCGTTTATTACTCCAACATAACTCAGACAATACAGGCGCTTTTTAACTATACAGTCCTCGCTTTGGGTCTACACAGGCTTCATTTGACTGTCAATTGAAGACAGTGTGTGTGTGTGTGTGTGTGTGTGTGTGTGGATAAGCTGTAAATGTCTCAGATGCATCATGCTCTCATTACCCATGCAAGGACAGTACAGAATGTATCCGTTTTCATCCCACTTCACGTCTGCAGCATCGATAAATACGTGCAAAGAAAGGAATGTTACATGCAAATAAGTTACAATGAAAAGTTTCAGATGCTTTGGTCTGGCCGCCATCGCTGATCATTCGCTATCCCACAATGCACTGCGACTAGAACGTTAACCCTTCACATCCTGGTGAGTTTTGCCACAAGAGTCTTTTTAAAACTTTTTAAATGTATGTATATATACACACACACACACACACACACACACACAGGTGCATCTCAATAAATTAGAATGTCGTGGAAAAGTTCATTTATTTCAGTAATTCAACTCAAATTGTGAAACTCGTGTATTAAATAAATTCAGTGCACACAGACTGAAGTAGTTTAAGTCTTTGGTTCTTTTAATTGTGATGATTTAGGCACACATTTAACAAAAACCCACCAATTCACTCTCAACAAATTAGAATACTTCATAAGACCAATTAAAAAAAATAAATAAAATATTTTTAGTGAATTGTTGGCCTTCTGGAAAGTATGTTCATTTACTGTTATATGTACTCAATACCTGGTAGGGGCTCCTTTTGCTTTAATTACTGCCTCAATTCAGCATGGCATGGAGGTGATCAGTTTGTGGCACTGCTGAGGTGGTATGGAAGCCCAGGTTTCTTTGACAGTGGCCTTCAGCTCATCTGCATTTTTTGGTCTCTTGTTTCTCATTTTCTTCTTGAGAAACCTGGGCTTCCATACCACCTCAGCAGTGCCACAAACTGATCACCTCCATGCCACAATTAAAAGTTAGAGGGTCAAATGAAAATGCAAGAGATGTAAACAATTTACAACAGTATAAATCTCACAACTGGTAGACTTTAAATCACCCACATTTAGGCTAAATAGCACTTATTCACAGATTACCGACATATAAATGTAGTTTAAGCATAAAATAAAATGCTAAAATATATGAAAATGAAAAATAAATACATAGAAATTTTCCTGTTTACACAAAACTTCTTCCCAAAGGTTTTCTGTTGATTTGTATGTGTTTTGTGTCTGTTTCAGTAACACATATGATTTGCATGAACTGACTTGATTCAGCCAGCTTTGTTTCAGCACTTAAATGGTGCAGATGCCATTTCAAATAACCTTATATTTTGTTGAACAGTATGCATTTTCTTAATTGCACGTCTTCGTGATTATAACCTAAAGTGTAAAAGACAATAACTTGTCCTGTGTCTCCATTGTTCTTTTCTTTTGCTTTGTTTGATATGTATTGTCAGTTCTTTTGTTCAACTCTAAGATCAACTCAGACTGTGTCGAGTTGCTTAAATGAGCAACAAGCTCTTTTAATAACTTTG
Source organism: Tor tambroides (assembly GCA_021397915.2). Lineage (NCBI taxonomy): Eukaryota > Metazoa > Chordata > Actinopteri > Cypriniformes > Cyprinidae > Tor > Tor tambroides. Next base: position 30,985 of record JAFVLL020031105.1, read on the forward strand.
CAGAAGAAACTGATTAATTTCTGTCAGAAGAATTTGTTATTTACTCAAAAGTGACTCATGTGTGAGCCATTGATTGCACTGAATGGATGTCACATGTTGAATGTTGTAGTCTGAACTAGAACATAAAGCCTTCACGGCTGCTATGCATCTCAATACATATCAATTTAAAGAGAATAAACTTACAAATACAAAAGAATAAACATACACTTCTCCCCCACGGACAATTTCACATGTAGTACAAACAATGTCAAAAAACGTTGGAATCTCAGTTCGTTTTCTCATCTAGAGTCAGAACAATGTGTTAAAGTATATGTTCATAATTTACATGTTAGAGAGGTTTTATGTTTATGGACCTCTACATATTTGGGAAAAATAAGTGTGCTTAATTGTATTAAATGTGCACTTGTAGTGTACTTTAAATCCTAAAAGTATATTTAAAAAAAAAAAAAAAACTGCAGATAATGTAATATTGCATTACATTACAAGATATATTTACACAGGTCAAAAATCACTTTTAAGTTCAACAAAATATACTCAATATACATTTAAACTAAAACACATTTTCATTTATTGTAAATATATCAATATATGATGCTATTAAGTGTTTGAAAACATTGCATTCAGTTTGCACTTAAGTATACTCTTTTAAAATATATTATTTCCGTAATATTTTTTTAAAGTATGCTAAAGTGTACTTGTTTTTCGTAAGGGTATGACTTATTCTGGTTAATCTTTCTCATACATCTCTTTTATTTTCTGAAGAAATTCTCTGAAACACAACTAAGGCCAGCACATTTCCGCCAATGTAGCTCAACTGTTGAGTGCTGGTGATATTCAATGATGATAAAGTGATATACCATAAATGAAAAATGTTTATGCCTAATCCAAAGCTCTTTTATCAAAACCCATCATTAAAAGCAACATGTGTGTGCAACATGGTTATATACTCCATCCCCCTCTACGGGAATTCACACACGCACTCCACATGGCTAAAAATGGCCCTGGCATGTAGTGATTAATTTGAGTGGGTACGTACATGTAGTATCACTATTGTATCAATATAAAACTTGTAAATCTGACACTTACATTATTGTGAGTGTCAAAAAACACAGTATAGTGATTCACCTGGTACCTACAAGTTCACTAGTGATAATGGCCAATCGAGTTATCACCGACGCAGCATGGTCAAGCATATCAGGAGTGACTTCTGCAGGAAATATGATAATGTCCAACTGAAAAGGGTCTGGTCAATAGATAGGGTTTGAAAAATGTCACAGTGTTTTTATGTATGGAGTATGTGATTTTTTATGTTAAGATACTTTCTCCTTTTATCTTAAAACGTAAAAAGAGCTCAAATTAAACCCTTTCTGGATATATTTACCTGAGAAATGTAAAAACTGTTGCTCTGCTGCACTATCAAAACATTACTCTTGTTTGTTTGAGAATCTCAACCTGCCCAGCAACACTGGCTTAACAAATAGTGTTAATTTAGGGGTGGGGCTTTTTGTCTGGACAACCAATGACAGAGTCTTTGAGAAACCAGTTGGAAACCAGTCATTATTTTTCATATTAAAGATTTTTTTTACTTGAACAAAACCATTTAATTTAGACATTTCCACATGAAGCACATTTTGAAGAATTACCTAACATTTTTTACAGAGTACAATGTTGTTTGATGCACCTGGTACCTAAAAGTTCACTGAGTGATAATTGCCAATCAAGTTATCACCGACGCAACATGGTCAAGCATATCAGGAGTGACTTCTGCAGGAAATATGATAACGCCCAACCGAAAAAGTGTCTGGTCAATAGATTGCTATCGCCAAATGTTCGGTAGGTTTCGGTGGGCAAGCCGTTAAGACCACAGAGTCTCGTACCTCTCTCATATATATAACTGCGTTCTCTCGTCATATCTCTCAACATTTCCTCTTGCACTCTGTCAACATGTTTCTCTGTTTCCTGTGTCTACTGCCCTCCCTTTATCCCTGCTCTCTAATGACCTGGCCCATCCCCCCTCCATTGAAATGTTCACATGTGCACACAGCAGACAGTGTTTTTCATTGTTAGAGATGACTGCGATGATAACAAAGAAAAGCGAGACTGGTTTGCTCTCGCTTTCTAACTGTGCAGAGTTCTGAAACTTCCTTCAGGTGAGGAAGCGAATCACATCTTCAAAGGCCATGAGATAGAGGTTAAAACAATCGCTTCTCATTCTCATTGTGTGCTCGAGCAAAGCCTGCACTTATGATGAGAGAAGGGAACAGCAACTCAGAGAGAACAAATGTTTCCTCTAAATGTGAATGTAAAAAACCAGCGCTCATCCCTTCCTGTACGTAATTTCACACTCAAAGACGTGTTAGTGGCTTTGAAACCGCAAGGGATAAAACATATGGCGCATCAAACACTTCATGGAGGACAAGATCAGGATCATCTTACGGACGTCATGTTATCTGTTTCTGAAGATTAATATGAAGGAGTGTGTGATGCATGTGTACAGCTCTGCTAGGTCCACCCAAGTCTCTTATCAGTGCTGAACAGAGCCACTGCAATGACGGCCTGACGGGTGATACAGCAGGTTGTTGCTGTTACCTTAGGGCTCAGGCTAACCTACCTTCCCACACACTTCCCTCTTGCTTTCTGGTCTTTATTTCAGAGCCATTCAAAATGTCCAGTTGTGACACTGATACATTTCTAACAAGGGAACAAAAAAATAGTAATGTAAAAAGTGATAACATGCAGCAATGTCTATCTAACCCTTAAATGAACTGGTGCAACCTAATGTAGTCAGGTTGATTTGGTTGTATAAAAAAATCTTTGAACTTTATTTTGTTTGATTATTTTATTTTATTTGTATGCAGATATAGACATCCATAGTGACATGTAAAAATTATAGTTTACCCAAAAATGACTGAAAGCAGTGAATAGCATTGACTGATGGAGTGTCATGCCTTTTTAGCCTACTGTATAGTTTTTCATTTCCTACCAAAATAAATAAATAAAAAATTAAATAATAAGTAAAAAAATATAATTTGTTGTTGCGTGAATTTTGTTTCCAAAAAAACCCTGTTTTCATGCAATATAAAATGAATAAAATCTCTGTTCAGTTCATTCTCAAGAGTCACATTCTTTAAGAAATGGCCACAACACATTTGACTCTTCAGATTTTTATTATATTTTATTTTATGCAGATTTAGAAACCACAGTGACATCTTAAAGGGATAGTTAACCCAAAAAATAAAATTCTGTCATTATTTACTTACCAAACCATATTCCAAACCATATGACTTTTGTGTTCTGTGTTTATGTTTTTTTTGTCTATACAGTAACTGTGTAACTGACTTTCATTGTATGGGCAAAAACAGTCGAAACATTCACAAAATATGTTCTTACAGAAAAAAGAAATTCAAAGAATAGTAAGTCCGAATATACAAAATTCATTTAACATTATAGGTGAAAAGTACCCAGGTGACCTACTACTTCAAGAAAGATTCTGAAGCGCGCATCTGACAGACATTTTACGATCCCATGAGGCCACAGTAGAGAAGTTGTGAATGCCAGTGCAATTAATGCTATGTGTCACATGGCAATGACAACATGACAAATGTAGTACCATATCACATTATTTCACAGATCTTTTTAGACCTGCATTTTTTGGATGCACCTTCTGTTACATTGTCTGAAAGTGATGAAACATGGTCATCACCCAAACACAGTCTCTGACACGCAAACCGCGGGCTTCCATAATCACTCTATCGGTGGTTTGACAGTGAGTCGAAGCTGTTTATCGCCTTCCTGAGCTAATATAAACCAACCATCTGCTTTTAACCAAACATATAAAAAACATGCTCCCCTTAACCCAATACAGTCTCCATTTCAGCAGCGCAGAGGGGGGGGAAGGCATCCGTAGAGCTGATTTTGTGCACCGGGGACTGTTCTGGTGAGGAAATCTACTCCAGATGTGTACAAATCACACCCTGCTTAATTGCCATTGTTATCATAGATGATTTTTTTTGCAAGGCATTGGTAACTTTTGTAGGAGGTGACAGGATCATTTGAGAAAATGTGCCGGATTTTGTATAAATCAAACTAACAGAGGTCTAGCATCGAGAGGCAAAAGCCAAACCGGAGGAATTAGGATGACACCTAAACCTGTTAGAGGTTTGACTACTGGCTACTTACTCATAAACAGCCACAGATGTTCCCCAATGCCCTTCAAACACTTCGGTCGGGCTTTTTTTAGTGTGCATGTGTGCGTTTCCCCCATTCTGTTTCCTGTCATCATGGCATTCGTATAAAGAGCCAAATATTGGCTTTGTGAGTCCCATGGTTAATCACAGAGTAATTAGGAGCCGGTCCTGCAGGAACGGAGGGTTGACTTTGCTTTGAAACTCACTCTCCCCTTGTTCCTCATAATAGGTTTTTTTACAAGCACTTTTGAGGTGGAGAGAGAGGAGAGGTTTTACTGGGCCGGCAGTGTGGTGTGTGGTGTTTCACAGAGCACTTTAAAATCAATCTGGAGCATCTAAATTACAGACCACCACTCCACTGTAATCAACCTGAATGAAGCCCAGCCGCAAAGTCCAGAAGAAAAAAAAAAGAAGAACATAAATAAACAAACAAGCAGTTAATGACTCCTCAGATAGCTTCTTTTTAAATGGGTGTGTTTTGGATTCAATGTGGATTCAAAGACTGAATGTGTGGATGCTGATGTCTAACAGAAGCTGTGTGTAGGCTTGTTTGTGTGTGTGTGTGTGTGTGTGTGTGTGTGTGTGTGTGTGTGTGTGTGTGCGTGTGTGTGTGTGTGTGAATGAGCGAGAGAAAGCGGCCACTTCCCAAATTGAATGAACTCTTTGATTTTTGAACCACATCCTTCTGGACTCAATCAAGTTGGTCATGTTCTACATTTGGCTTCAGCATATTTATTTAGTGTTTTCGAACTACTATGCTGATAGGCAAGCTTTAATTTCACCTAAATATTTGGTCATGCCGTTGTAAATACTCTGCACTTTTGAAGCATTCACCACAAAATATTTTCAGAAACTTTCAGTGGAGTTACTTGTTATACCTATTAGCTGTTTAGGTCATTTTCATTGGACCAATAATGTTTTTTTCCTCAAAAAGAATTAATACAATAATCATGTAATATCCTTAACTATCTGAACAATTAACTTGGATTCATGGTAAAAATGAGAATATCATGCCGTGTACTAAGGTGAAAATTCATCTGTGTTTGGAGAAACTTTCTGAATCATCTCTCCATAAATTGTACTCTTAAAATTAAGGAACATCCATGGAAAATGTTCTTTGTAGTGGAAAAGGTTTCTTTAGATTTTTCAATTGTTCTTCAAAATGGTTCATTTAAGAACTGTTCACTGAAAGGCTCTTTAGGGAATCAAAAATGGTTCTTCTATGGCATCACTGCAAAAACACGCTTATGGAGCCTTTATTTTTAAGAGTGTGTACGGATAAACAATAATATGTTCATTGCTGCATATCATTCCATGATATTGGAATATCATTGTAATTTTATGAGTCCATATGAGTTCAGTTCTTTCTACAGTCTTCTTTCCCTGAAATTTAAAAAAGAACATTTTAAGAAGAAGTTGTTTAGAGGAAGAGAAACACTTCGGAGAATCACTGTTTTAATATTTCTGTTTTTTAGGCTTAGAATGCAACATAATGCATCATTATTAGTATATGATAAGATCATCTCTAATATGTAAAATAATGCCAGCTGTAAACTCTGTAAAAAAAAAAAAAGTATTATTAATTTATATACTTACTTAGAAATGTGAATTCTTTTGTTTGGATAAACTTCAGCTGCTCCCCAGCTCACTCACTCAGCTCACTCTCACCTTCACTTTACGGCGTGTGAAGTTTACCTGACCTTCTCTTCACATCCTTCTGTGTGCTGTTTGGAGAAGTCGCCTCTGACCACTGGACTCAGAGCAGTTATGCTTCAGATAATCTGCCTGAACGCACCATATATCTCAGATATTCTGATACCATAACAATGGCTTACAGACAGTAAAAAGTAGTAAAAGTTTAACAGTAAAAACAGTAAAAGAACAGTAAAAGTTTTCTACAAACAGTAAAAGAAAAAGAAATTATAAAATATTAAACAACAACAACATTTGTTGTTGCACTAAAAAAAACCTTCTGTTCTAAACCACCTTTTATATCTAAAGCAATATAAAATCAATAAAATCTCTGTTCTGTTCATCCTCAAAGTGTCACATTCTTTAAAGAAAAATGGCCAAAATACATCTGAATAATTTTTCATTTAAGCAATTGCACATTATGATTTATGGAGAGTTTCTTCAGCAGAATATAGAATATTTTGGGGGGTAAATGAATGGCTGTAATAATTATTCTGTAATTATGTTCATGCTTTACTTTTAAATTATCTGATGGCCATTGTTGCACATGTATCAGATATGCATCAAAAACATCTTTAAACGTTTAGGAAAATAAAAATAGATGAAAACAGTTAATCTACTTGTTATTTGATCAATGAGTAATTTTGGGTTCTTTCTGTGTCTTTTTTAATTGTATAAAAGCCCCAGTTCCTAACCTTTAATCATCTCTTACCACATAATGTACAGTCATTTGGGCTTTCCCTTTTGATGTTTCTTTCTTGTCTGCACACATAAGTCTTTTAAAATATCATTTAATATGTTTAGTCTAAATTTAATGTGGTGTACAAACTATTACTATTCCAAGTCTGTCATTCTGATTTGCATTGTTTGTAAATGATGCTGTGTAACTCACTATGTGAAAAAAGTGCTTTATGTGGTAACATCTAAACTTATATATTAGTTTAATTGAATTAAAAAAAAATGATTGAATATGACTTAATCAGATGACACTGCATTAACGGGGTAATTATTAAGGGTCAGACTTTGCTTTTCACAGTCCATTTAGCTTATTAGTAAAATCTAAGATCTGTTGCTTTTCATGTTCCTCTCAACCGACTGTTAGCCTTGGAAAACCTTTTAATGAAAACGTTTGATACGTTTCGACAAGTATCACGTTTTCTGTGTATATGTGCAAACGTTTCTCGGAGAATAAGCTAGAAAAGCATATATTTTCAGATATTTAAATCATTTATTTTGAAATAAAAAATAACGTAGGCTAATTAATATTATTTTATACGGGCTAAGTGGCTGCAAGTCAAAGCTAAATGTGTATTAATGGCTGAAAATAAATGTAGAATAATATTTTTTTTTCTTTTTAAATTCAGATATGCACATTCCTAAGTTAAAACATCTCTTCGTTTCAAACGCTCTCATGAACTTCCCCTCCAACTCACAAAACCCGCAACAATTCCGTTTCAAAACTACCTGATATTTTCACTCCAAATTATCATTCAGTATCCAGTCTTTTTTCGTAATTTTTTTAAATATATAATTTCACAACAAATCTCATAAATTCACATTCAGAAAAAAAAACAAAAAACTCATTGAAACCCTCGTGAATACGTTTAATTTCACTCAGGTGCCAGAAGGGCTCCTGGAGGGTTTTCTTTTTTCTTTTTAAACATAAAAACTCGGAAAGGTTTCGCCCCTTTGCATTGAGCATGTCGAGAGGCTTATTGAAGACCCTTGCTCCCCCACCCCCTACTCTCTCTCTCTCTCTCTTACACACACACACACACACACACACACCCGCTGGTCGGAGGGGGTTGGGGTGGTGAGGAAACGGGCTGGTGTGCCCTGGAAGTGATTCTTCCCCCAAAACACAAGGTGAAACGGGAGTATCGGAAACTACACGTGGGATCTGCCCTCTTCATCCTTCATTAAATCAAACATTCGCTTCAGACATATAACCACAAATTTAGGGAGTATAAAATCTTACTAGATGTTAATACTTGATTAAATATCTAAAGAGAAACTATTTTTTGTTTGAGAATTAAATCTTACCTGATCAGAATATTTAAGGACCATCCAAAGATCGTTTGCTTGTGAATGACCATGTTAATGCACGATGTGTCTTGATTTCTATCTGAAATAATTAATCATTCAGAATGCCTTCCCCATAGAATCATCATCCTCTCAATAATTTTGTTTGATGAATATCTGCATTTATTATAGCCTATTTTCTTGCTTATTATATTGTTATTGACATTGTAATACAAACATCTCATCTTCAGCAATAACATTTAATAAAAGAAAAATAAATAGATGAAAATAAATAGATGAAAACTTTTAATGTCAGGACAGAAAGCCTCAACAGGGCTTTGACAGATCACACTTCAGAGTTTTCAGAGTTTGTTTACTTGTGTATGACCTTTCTAAATGATTTAATTTTTTTTTTTAAATATTAGATTGAAAGAACACTGTAAATAAACAGTAACTCCAATGCTCATTTTTAGATTTATTACTTACACTGTAGATTTATTATTTACATTTGTAAACCTAAAAACATAAACAATAAATAAAAAAACACTGCAATAATCCTGTTAAAATAAGACATTTTCATACGTTTCCATTCATTTGCCACAAACAATTTCTGTCATATTTATTCTGTTTTAAGAGTTTTCTTAATAAATAATAATAATTATAATTTTTTCTAAAAGTGCAACGAAAAAGTGCACTGCATTCTGGCACTACTTTGATTATACTTACAGCAAAAACAAGTTGAAAAGTTGAAATGTTTACATTATAAAAAATTCAGTTAACATTTAAAAAAAATAAACATCTTAACACCTTCATGCAAACCACTGATACTTCCTACGCTTTTAACACATTCAGTTAATAACTAGAACCAGAGTTTAATATTGCTTGAATAGAGATGAATCAAAAGAGACATGATAAAATGTGTATTGCACTTCAAAACAGCGCGGCGTTCTGTATAAAATAAAGAGCTGCTTGTTGACTCAGTCACCTTGCATTAAACATGCCTGCATTAAATAATTGAAAAACGCTATCGGCTGTCTCAATCCTTTTACTTTCGATGCACGTTCAGCGACGAGCCTCATCAGTCCCGCCGTTATCCATCATTAATCATAACGATAAGTAAACTACAAGCCCAAAAACACACACAACACACGCGCGCGCACACAACAGTTTACCAGCCCCTGTGAAAAGTTTGTGAAAGTGGCCTGACGTCACACTCCCACAATGCTCGCGCGCCCCATAACTCTGCTGCTGCAGCCTGAGGAGCGCGAGACACTCAGGCCCCGAAAAAAGAAAAATTAGAGAAAAAAATTGGAAAAAATAATAAAACAACAGATCGAGAGGAGAAAGACCGGGAACGGTGGCGTGGGGCTCCCACGGTAGGTTTGCGCTTAGTCGGTGCTGGAATGTGTCGGCGGTTCCTTGTGAAATTGACTAATGCGGCGCTGGAAAGTTTTTGGTGGCAACTGCTCGTTTTTTCTGCAAGTCCTCATAATGTAGCTGCACGCTCTGATGTGTGCATGTTTTTTTAATGAGATTCCGATAATTAATACAACTCGTTCGGCCGCTGATCGATGTGGCAGATGATACACGAGACCTTCATAGTAATAACACGGTTGATATTTTCTCTCGAGCCGACGTCAATTATTTTTGGCTTATTTTTGTAAAACATCGCTGAGGCTCCGGGTATTTAATTTTTAATTGCACGTTCGCAAACTTCATCGATAAATACACTGCGGATGCATTTTGTTTACAAACCGATACATTTGCATTTGCTCGAACGTCGGCTCGGCTGTGTCTACTGATGTTCAGTGGGACTTTGGAGCGAATAGTTGAATTTTAAGTAATTTCTGAATATTTATGCCTGTGCTGAGGACACACGCGAGCTGAAGCTCCGTTCCTCTTGAGTTTCAAACATTGCTTTATACAAACGCGTCTGTCTATGAATAGTTCACTGCTTGATTTGAGAAAATAACACTGGGCTGTAAATATACAACTATTTTAGGCTAGTTTGTCTCGTACTATATAACTCGACCTCCACGGCTTATCTGTTGCTAGTCATTTGTTTGTCACAGATCGGATGTTCCTGGGCGGATTGTGACTTCTTGTGTGAAAAACTGTTTATTTGTGTGTTCCTATCAAGAGGTACTCAACAAACAACAGTGTCAAGCCAGGGGTTGAGGTGTGGGGCACCTCTTTTTAATGATCATTTACATATTGCTTGGCTGTAGGGATGAGTAAGCTAAGAATCACTCTGCTGAGAAATGATCGCATTGTTTATGTTCCATAGTGAGAAATCAGTGAACTTTGTTTACACTGTAAACAAATTCAACCCACTAAATTGAAAACAAGTTTGTGCACTCAGTTTGTGAGTAAAATCAAAGCGGTTTCAAAGTCACAACTTGAGTGATGAGTTTATTACACTTTTATAACAACTTTGAATTGAAGAAAATATAGTTACAACTGGACAAGTTCATTGATAGACCGAAATATGTTGTTAGAATGATTAAAACATGTTTACAGCAAAGAGAGCTCACTGAAATGGTTTAAGATATCAAATTAAAAGTCATTTAAAAGTTCATTTTGTTCTATTAAATCTTAAATCTATTAATCATCCACCATTAAAGATCATCCCAACACTAGTCACATGCACTAAACACCTGTAGATGTGTGACATCTCTTTCTCAAATAACTAAAAATATTCATCCCACTAAAAGTTTAACTGGTGCTTCAAATATGGCACAATGTGCAAGTTTCTTAGTTTATCAAAGTGTTTATTTTTCAATATTTTTAACCTTTTTAATAATGTTACTAATAAGTAAAATGCAGTTAAGACTCTTGAAATGTATGAAATTGAAAATTAATTGCATAAATGTTTAAAGAATCATTTAAAACATGTTTCTAGCATTGTTCGTTAAAGTGGTTTAAAGTTAATTTGTCATTGCTTTTGTATAAGCACAACTGCGACCAATCTTTAATTCATCAGTCAGCATGATTGCAACTCTATTCAAACACCTGTAGCTATGTGATATCTTTTTCTCAAATGTTTTAAACATGCATTACAGAGTGAAAGCTTTCATTGGCTTTGCCTTTTTTATCTCACGCACTTGTTTGTGTTGTGCTAAAGTTAGTTTTGTTGCTGTGTGCATTGAAAATAATCAAAATGAAATATTTCACTTTGGCTGGATTCATTGGATAAATGTGAAAAGATGGCTTTCTAACAGTGATTGATAAAGAACAGGTTGCAACGAGCTCTTGTTTGGTGGTTGTGCTCCATCATGGCCCTCTACTTCCACTGCCTCGAGCTACATAATAAGGAAATGGAAGTGAGATCGTCACGAGACAGTGCTTTTGTTATTGACATTGCATGTTGAAACGCATATTTTGATGTGTGAGACCGTTTAGTTTCTCAGCATTGGCTTTGGTTTTGCTTCTGAGGATCTTTAAAGCTCATTTATTTTCACGTTAAGTGTTCTTGCGTGTTAAATTGTGCGCTAGAAGTTAATAAAATTGAGAAATGAGCTTAAAATATTTCTTTAAAACATTTCTAGTTCTTGTTCCATCTCAGATGTAGTTGTATTTTGTTGAGCTTGTCATTTTTTGACACCTCGTCATGAGTTATTTCAAACTTTTCCTATTTGTCTGCTTTGAGAGATTTTGAGAGATGTTTTAAACAAAAGTTTCAGCGGTTTAATTTTCATGTGTACTCTGAAAAGGCGTCTTACATGCTTGATTCAGTGTGTTGAGTTCAGTGAGAGAGAGAGAGCGAGCATGTGCATCAAGGGGGGTTTCTCCTCTGAAAACATCCCACAATTCCATGCTCCTCGGTGGGTAACAGGCTGATTATCATGAGAAAGCACATCAGAGGGGTTAATAGGTAGGACAGGCTTTGGAGAGCACAAACGCTACTTAATACCCAGTGTAGAATGGGGATCAGCCCTCATCTGAGTCCTTATATCCTCCACTTATAGCATTGAGGAGTGAACAGGGACGATGCTGTGCCTGAGATATTGCCGAGTTGCATTAAAATAGCTATTTATTTTGTATTATGATTTAAGTGTTTTGTGACAGTAATATGGGCTTGTGGTTCAGCCGATGAGTTTGTTTGTATTTGCAGTCGTGAGCATATTATATGTGTTTGTGTTGTGTCTAAATCCATGTCTGAAATGGGCGCTGTGGAGTGTTTATGTGGGCAGAATGAACAGTAGCTGACCTGGTCACTAAGTCGCCCCATAAAAAAGTGAGAGAAAGAGAGAGATAAAATCAGGCCAAGTTCACGAGGGCATTATAACTCCTCCGAGCGCCTTAACACCAGATTTGATTCTTATCAGAAAATGATTCATGTCAGAACTGACAGAAACATGAAAAATCATTCGTTCAGGATTCAGGTTTGGAACGCCTGTAGACCTGAATGATTGTAGAAATAGAATTTCGCAACAAAAATGATTAATTGCAATAAATTAAAAACCGTGTATTGCATGTTAAATGTGTATTACAGATAATTAGTATAGAAAGTTGTAGAAATGAACTCCAAATATGCTATAAATGTTTACTGTGTTTAAAAAACTTTTTGTTTATTTATAAATGTTAAGAGTTGTTATTTATTGTTGTCACAGTGGTTTTATATTAAAGTACTTTTAAAGTTCTTTTTCACATAGAATATGGTAAACTTAGCAGAGATGGAAAAGTTATAGTTGCATTTTTATGAATTTGTCATCAAACAACCAAAAAATTCAGATTGATAATAATAATGTGTAAATAATAATAAATTGATAATTTGCCATTGGTAAATATTGTACAAAGATTTTGAGCTTAGAATGTAAAATCTGTTCATTTAAATTAAAACTGATTTGAGTCTGTTTGGATTGTCAGTTAACCTAAAAATTTGGTAACATCTAAATTAACCAGTTTTATTCTAGCCAAAAATATTCAAAAATGTTTGATAGTTACAATAGTTTTAATACAACATAAAAGAGTTAGTTAAAAACAAACAAATTTTAGATTTTAAGGTAGAAGTCAAGTTGGAACATCAAAAATCAAATTGTTTATTATCAATTTCTTAGTCAGAAACTACTTATTTAATGCTTTATACTTAACTGTTTATTATCCTTAAAAGTTTACTGAAGTATTTATGTTTAGCTCCCTCATCAATCAGCATTTAACATAATATAGAACAAAGGAAGAAGATAAAAGTGAAAGAAAGGAAAATATATGTTTCTAACCAAAAAATGTTTTCAGGGTCTAAACCGAATGTTAGGAGTACAGAACAGCGTTCAGAAGGGGTATGAACAACAATTTCAGCAATCGCAAATCCGAGCTCATTAATTGCAGGAGAAAGCGTCATCAAGCGAACCGAACAAAGAGTAATAGAAAAGTAACCCACACATAAATAGTACATGTGTAAATACACGCTAATGTTCTTGACAGCTTTGCAAAACAAGTCCAAACACAAAGTACACATGCCACACACACTGCAACCAAGTCGCACACGCACAACAGAAGAGTGTCTTTTTTTCCTTTGCTGGCACGCATTCTGATTGCACTTGCAGTATGCTGCGCCTTTAGATAGTAAGAAGACGCTAGATGTTTGAAACGCATAGCACCACTGTACATGAGTAAAGCTGTGCTTTTGAAAGCAGCCAGCCAGGTGTGGCTTTTCAAGGCCCGAGTCTATCCATCACTGAACACCACTTATGCTGCAACCCCTCCTTCTCTTCCTTCAGATCCCCCTTGTCCATTTTTCCACCCCAAAGATGGGTCTTCTTCCCCTCCGAGCTACTTTCTCACTCGTTTACTGTCTCTCTGCTATCTTTGTTGTGAATTTATTGTCTTGCTTCAGGAAATGTACTGTACTGTTACTGTGCAGTAAATTTGTAATGTCTTTTAATGTGATTACCTCATTGTTAAGAAAGATGTTATAATGGATTCTGTAAGTTAAAAAAATCAAATAGACAAAAGATGCCATTAAATAAGAAATTATTTTGGAAGCTCGCTAGAAATTATGGAAATGATCCCACACTGTAATAAACAGTAACCTGCAGCTATTTCTATCTGTAATAATTAGATTTAGATAAGTAATACTTTTAAATTGGTTAAAATGAAATAATTTAGGTATTAGGTTTTCTGTTGCATCTTTCAAGTGACAGGCACAGAGTTTAATCCAAAAATAAAAAAGTCAAAAATTTAGCATGAGAAATTGATTGAGTAATAGAAATAAAACCAAAAAATATGAGATTCAAGCACTCGTTTATCCAAAGCAACATCACCCAACAGCGACACCAGGAAGGTTCAAAGGAGGGCAGCGTCTTTTGAGATTGTTGTGTTTTCATTGAGGAGGAAATAGTGAATTACAGTCATAAAAGTCACGTGACGAGAGGCGGTACTTCTGTGTGGCTGTGATTGGCTGATCCCACTGCCAATTAGATAATGCACACCTATTGTGTGCACTACTGTTGATTCATGAATGACCATCCACTTGGACAGCTCTACTTCTTACTAACACCTCAAACGACAAATATAGTAAATGAGCATAATGTTATGAACTGTAATATGCGTATTAGTCAGTGAGGGCATGGATCTGACGGTAGATTGTGACTGTATGAGAAAACAAACAATCAAAAACAGTCATGTGGTAAGGATGTGAAATAAGATAAACTTTATGAACCTCAAACGGTTACCACAGTGCTCACAGACACACAGTCATGTACGGAGAATCCAAAAGACCTTGAGCGTGATTAGATGACTCAGTCACAGAGAGGAAAAAGAAAGCTGCATGACGAGGGAGAGAGTCACAGAAGAGGGCTGGAGGAAAACATTTATCATTCATGTCATCGTTTGAGTTACTTTGCTACCTAATGTAGCAAAAGCAATGTTTTGCTTTAGAGAGAGGGTTTGTTTAGTTGTGTATTGATGTATAAATTGGACTGTGTGTGTAAGTGCTGGCAGAGTTATCTGGTGAGATGTCAGGTGTTTTCATGGGGTCGTCTGTTCACTGGTTGATGCTGCAAGTGAAGAAGGAAAATTCAGGCTGTGTATGCTATGATTTGATTGGTAATCATATGATGAAATATAATGGCAAGCAAACAAACATTTATAAAAACAAGCTGGTATGTGACACCTTAACTTGCATTCTTTCTTAATTTTCGTAACTATACATTAACTATAACTATTAAGTTAACTATTAACTGAACTATACAGAATGAGGAAAAAGGAAAAGAATATTTACACAGAAACTGGTCACATTTTAAATGGGGGCAATTAACTAAATATTGCCTCGTTAAACTCCTAATTTGCTGCTTATTAATAGTTAGTATAGTTGTTAAGTTTAGGTATTGTAGGATGAAGGGATCTAAAATATGGACATGCATAATAAGGCATTAATATGTGCTTTATAAGTACTAATAAACAGCCAATATGCTAGTAATATGCATGCTAATAAGAAACGTGCTGTAATGCTGTAAACTGACTGTAAATGCAGACCTTGAGCCAAAAACTCATCACCAAACACCAATGACTTGTACATACACTATATAGACAAAAGTATTGGGACACCCCTTCTTTAGAACAGAAAAATGCACTTCCAAATCTGTGGCAACAACGATGGGAACATAATTCATGTATTTAAAAATTGTATTTCCATCTCTGTTGCAACAGTTTTGGAAGTGTCTAAAATGACTGTACCCATATGTACAAGTCATTGGTGTTTGGTGATGAGTTTTTGGCTCAAGGTCTGCATTTACAGTCACACCAGAGGTGTTAAACTGGGATTAGGACTTGGTTTTATGCAGACCAGTCAAGTTCTTCCACACTAACTGAATCAATAATTTTCTTTTTGAACCTTGCCTTATACACAGAGGCATTGTCATGTTAGAACAGAAAAGGGTCCTGTCCAAACTGTTGCTATAATATTAGAAGCACACAATTTCCTAGAATATCATTATATGCTTAAACATTAAGATTTATACTCATGGAAATTACTAAAGTAGTCAAACCTGTTCATTAGAAGGGGGCGACCCAATACTTTTGGCAATATAGTGTGTATTGTATTTTTATATTATATTTAATGAGCAGTTCTTCAAAAGCAAAGCTCAGTTTGTTTGTTTTAGTGTTTTAATATTTATTTTATTGCTTGGTTTTTAACACTGAACACATCAACCATTAAAGGTCTAAAATTAATTTTGTTGTTGTTGTTGTTTAAACAAGGCTTTTACCTAAGAGATGCCAAAAACCTTCTTTTTCTTTGCTTAACTGAAGTACAATTTTCGCCAAATTAGTGTATATAAAAGGCGATACATTTATTTAGTGTCTTGTGATCATAAACTCTCATGATATATTCTGGGACTTTATGAATGCAACTGCAGTCTTTCATTTGGTCTATAAGGGACAATTTCTGGCAAATGTTTTCTTATTTCCCCTACCCTCATTCACTTTGTGAAGCTCTATAAATTGGCTTTATGGTTCTGGAGCTCTGCCCACAGCTCTTCATTAATGTGTGTTTGCTCATTGGTGTTTTTACTCCAAGTGTTCATGCTGGTATAATTGGCTTCCTGACGTGGGACCTGTATGCAAAGTGCATGTTTCTGTGCTATTTAAAGCTTTTTTATTAAAGCTATTAAAGCTATTTAAAGTTGAAGATGAATTTCTGGTGATTTAATGTGAGTTTGATGGATAAATGTTTCCTGGCAGCACATGAGAGCGAGGTGCTTGCCGTCTCATTTTGTGCGGTCAGGTGTGTGGTCCAGCGAATCCATTGTTACGTTTTCAGCTGCAGCCGAGAGAAGAATCACTAGAAACTCTTGGTGTCTGTATTCACGCAGAAAATATATGAGTGGAGGAGGAAAGAAAAATAATGAAATGGAAGGAATCATGTATCATGATGTGACTACTATCTCTGTTACACTTAAACAGACATAATTAGCAAATAAATTAAATCTGTTTATAGCATGCATGCTTCACTTCTTTCACTTCTCTCTCTTATGTAATTTCTGCATTATTGGCATAATTTATTTTTATAAAAATGAGCAAAAATTACAAGCACAGTAAATACAGCAGGCTATATTTAAAATCATCTAAAATCAGTATATCATAAAAATGTAGTGATAGGAAGAAATAAGGTGGCAGTAATGGTAATTAAAATAGAAACAAGTAAACTGTGGTTGCTTAATATGCTTGATAACATCTAATTGAACTTGTTTTACTGAATCAGCAGTGCCTATGAATGAATCAGCCTGACTGAACTCATTTCTGGTATTGCTCCTTAACGTGACGACTGCACATTTTCCAAAATGCATTAACGTAAAATAAAATAAATAAATAATAAAATAGAATAAAAAAGTATGATAATACAATAAAATAATAAAAAATAAAGCAGTGATATTGAAAAGTCCTTTTTTAAGGGTCAGGACAGGTAGAAATAGAATGTGTAAATTTCAGAACTGCATAAACTAATAATACAATGCACTCATCAATAACTTGAATGTCACGATCAACAGTATTCAAGTCAAATATAACATTTAATATGATTCAAAGTAATTTTAAGGGTCAGGAAGGACAGGTAGAAATCACCCACTGCACGTTTTCAAAACTGCATTAAAATAAAATAAAAATACTACAATAAAAGAAAAAATAAAGAAAAAAATACAAGACCTGTTGAATGCATCGATCAACAGCGCATTTTCAAGACTGCATAAGATAAAATTAAATTTTAAAAAAAAGTTATAATAAAATAAAACTTAAAATGCACTGTTTAAATTTTCAAATGTATTTTCAGAAAGTTTGCAGCTCAGATATGAGGTTTTCTGCAGCAGACGCTCCACAGTAACATTCTCATTGATGCTTTTCGGACAGTCTTAAAAAATATGTGGTCTTTCCCTCTCTTTCCTCCATGTATTCCCAGGCTAACCACAGCTCACTCCAGTGGCAACATAGCAAAACTGTAAATGCTGATTTCCTCTCAAAGGGATAGAGAGAGAGAGAAGAGGAGAAAAGGAGAGAACAAAGGGAAAGAAATGAAAAAGAGAGTGAGAGAGAAGCTCTGGTGTTAACAAATGACCTCTGTTGCTTGCTTTCTTCCTCTCTTTCACTCTCCCTCCCTCTCTGTTCCTCACAAAGTCCAGAACAACAACAACAGGAGGAGAGAGAGAGAGAGCGAGAGAGAGAAATGAAAGTAGAGAGAGGACTGTGGGTCTCTTTCTGTGTGCCCTCCAGTGGCAGCGTGAAGTTTTCAGTTTGATTGAAGGGCCCTTTTCTCTGCTGTGTGGTGTGAAAGCTGTCCTAATTGAATGATAAAGTGGCCCGAGATGGAGTCCAGTGAATAGGCAACAATACACAGCCTGTGTGTGGTAGAGGGGTTTTTTTGGTTTTCGTCCAGGCCGTTCTCTCTCTCTCTCTCTCTCTCTCTCTTGCCCCACTGTGAGTGGGGGTCCCATTATCGAGCGCTCTGCTAGATTCGGTCACATGACTCCTCCCTGCTCGCTCGCCCAGCCCCTCCCTCCCCTGCCAAAGACCAGCCAATCAGACGGCAGCAGGGCTATTTCTCAGCGACCATGTGGTTGAATGCCCTCATTTAGCGAGCAGCTGACTCACAGCACATGTCTTTCTCTATCACACACTTCACCTACCGGACACTGGCGAGAGAGAAAATTCCATGTCCGTGCACTTTGAGCGTACGCTGTAAACAGTCCAGACTGGCTCTGTAGTGGGACCGTATCCGATGAACATGAAACGCTCTCTTCTGTTTAATCAGAGGCAGATGTTGTTCATCTTTTGATTCGATTGCTACTAATAAGGGTGCGATTATTGTGTAGTTCACTAGTGGGTCACTATAGCTGATTTTAGATGGTAATACTTTATAGTTCATTAGTGTTACACCTATTATGTGTTACGAGATCTTTTATTTTTATGTTCAGTACAAAACTGCACTGAATGTAGATGCAGATGTTCTGCTCTAACTGTAGCTAATTTATGTTATAAAAAGAGGCTAGATTTAATTTATGTATAGACTTGTTTTTAAATCGTAGGTTTGGATCAAGGAGTTTTTGACTTGTTAAAATAATGAATGTAATCCCCCCCCCCCAAATTAAACACCATAGTGTTATTCAAGATGGAATCAAAAGGCAGTATACTAAAATGAAAAAATAACTTAAAATAAGATTTGTATCACAAATGTGCCTCTTGAGTTTCTGTTTGTCAGCTTATAAAAGTTTCTACATCATTTGGAAGTGGTTTGTAATGTCTCTTGAAATTGTTTGTAAATTCACTAGGTTTTTTGACCCAGCTTGGTTCAGTTTGTACTGCCAAAATAAATGTAGAGATAAATAATTGTTTATTTACATGAACAGTGTCTTCATGAATGTTACAGAAACTGTATGCTGCTGCTGCGGTCTGTTTGCACATTAGCTCTTTAGCGTACAAAGCTGACCTGTTTGGTTTGCAAAAACAAACACAATCTGAGACTTTTTGTTTTCTGTTAACAAGTATGAGATATACCTGGAATTGTTTGGTATAAGAGACATGAATGTGTGATAATACACAATAAGATAAGGAAGATTAAGAAAAAAAACTTTTATTCAGCAAAGAAGCAGAAATCTGATCAAAACAGACAAGGACATTTTAAATGTTACAATTTTTTTTATTTCAAATAAGTGCTGAACTAAACCAGAAGATTCAACAGGAGAGGAAGAGATAAAGATGAAGAGGTAGAATTTATTTAAAATTTAAATTATTTTTTTTTGTATTTTACTAGGGATGGGCATTTCAAGCAAAAGTAATATTCGAAAATCGCTGGGAATTATTCGATTATTATTCGACTATTCGAAAATAGCACCCCTTCCCTGTATGCATGCACGCACGTCACGTTATTAGGCTAGTGTTACACACCCATAAACAGAGAGAGAGACCAGTCACGCTTTTAGTCTGTATGATAACAAACTGTTTTATTTATTTAAAGATAGGTTATCTTAACTCAAGCCATATTATGATTGTAACATGCTGAAACATAATAACGCAACAGAATGACAGCACTTATTAACATAGCAGTCCATCCGTTAGCATAAATCAACTGCTCATTAGGTATTAAACTGCTCAAAAAATATATTCCAATACTTTCTCTCGCAATTATATAATTATTGTAATGTAATTATTCTGTGTATTAACTGCGGGCATCAGTGTGCCGTTATTAATTTGCGGAGCATTGAAAACGCTTTTGAATGTGCGTCCGCGCGACCGTTTTACTTTCACTTTGGAGATTAGCGATCACATGTTTATACTATGGAGCGGCACTGTACTTACTACGCATACAAGATTAGATGTTTGTCAGTGGTGCTCAGGATCTGTAAATCATTCGCCATCGTCCTACTCTGTTGCTGGTAAGTGAAACTGCATTTACTGTAATGTAAAAGGCTATCGCTAGCATGCGGCTAACCATATGTCCCTTTAGTGGCTCCGTAGAACGGGTTATTTGTTTTCCGTGCCTATCCCAGTACGGATTCAGCACACCTCTAACCCAGTCGGGGATATTTGTGGTCCGCACAGACTCTTATTTGACATCGTTCTAAGTTGCTAGTCTACAGCGTTCGTGTGAGAGAGTCTGTTCTTCTGTTGTCTTTGACAGCTTTTAGGTGCGTTATTGGCGCAACATGGGGAATATTTAGACAAATATAATCGCACAACCTATTCGATATTCGATGAATAAATTGACTAATCGAATATTCGAAAATCGTGACCCATCCCTATATATTACAAGATTACTATTTTTGATTAAACAAATGCAGCCTTGTTGAGTATAAACAACTTCTTTCAAAAATATTTTTAAAAAGTCTTACTGACCTAAAACTTGTGACCAGTGGTTAATGTATATATACTTCTAGAAGACTTCACAGCTAGTGTTGGGGGTAATGCATTACAAGTAACTTGAGTAACGTAATCAGATTACGTTTTTTGAAGTAACTAGGAAAGTAACGCATTACTTTTAAATTTACAAGGAAATATCCGAGTTACTTTTTCAAATTAGTAACGCCAGTTACTCTGTTTCTCATGTATTGACTGACAGCTCTCGTGTTGCCATGTTGAGAGAAATCAGGAGTAAGTGCAGAGACATTGTGTGTGAACATGATCTTACTGTAGTTCTAGACTAAATATGAACATGTATTTACTCATCTCACCTGCACAAAAACAGATTCAGTATTCCTCAAAATGAATAAAAACGATGAACTACAAACTCAGAATATGATGAAAACCTGCAACACAAATATCCTTTATGTATTTTATCCCATTTTATTAACCAATGCCTTTCCAGCTGACCTTCGATAATCCAATTCAACCATACGAATAAGCAAAAATGACTTTAGATAAACATAACATTTGGGTTTAATTTTTTTTATTGCTGAAGAGCGTTGAACTTTCTTCTCCTGCATTCTAGTGTATAGATATGAATTTACATTTCCTTCAGCCTGAGGTTTATTCATTTCACTTGTTTCACTTGTGTTAAAGTGCTTTTACATTTGCCAAAAATACTACTTTTTATATTAAAAACAAACAAGCAAGCCCTGCCAAGATTTAAAAAGTAACGCAAAAGTAACGTAACACATTACTTTCCATAAAAGGTAACTGAGTAACGTAATTAGTTACTTTTTAGGGAGTAACTCAATATTGTAATGCATTACTTTTAAAAGTAACTTTCCCCAACACTGTTCACAGCAATATTACAAAATAAATAAATAATTTTCAGGTGAGAAATGTGACCCTGGACCACAAAAGCAGTCTTAAGTCGCTGGGGTATATTTGTAGCAATAGCCAAAAATACATTGTATGGGTCAGAATGATTGATTTTTCTTTTATGCCAAAAATCATTAGGATATTAAGTAAAGATCATGTTCCATGAAGATGTTTTGTAAATTTCCTACTGTAAATATATCAAAATTTAATTTTTGATCAGTAATATGCATTGCTTAGGACTTCATTTGGACAACTTTAAAGATGATTTTCTCAGTATTTTGATTTTTTTGCACCCTCAGATTCCAGATTTTCAAATAGTTGTATCTCGGCTAAATATTGTCCCATCCTAACAAACCATACATCAATGGAAAGCTTATTTATTCAGCTTTCAGATGATGTATAAATCTCAATTTCGAAAAATTGACCCTTATGACTGGTTTTGTGGTCCAGGGTCACAAATGACTCCACTGCATGGGTGTCATCACCAGTTTTGTGATTTTGAAATGCAGAGTAATTGTTCCTGGACTCCTTTAGAATGATGGGAAATAATGGGTTCAACCAATTCAAATCCATAATCAAAACAAGGGTTTTTCCCAGAGTTGAGTAGGTCAGTTTCCCTTTGAGTTGTTCTCTGTTCCTCCACTCTGTTTCTTCATCTTGTATTGGTTCACACCTTTAAAAACCTTTTCTTCTGTTGACTCTTCTGGTTTATTTTTCAGTGTATTTCAGAGGCATCACATTCTTGCCATTAACACACCATTAACGATGACTTTTGCCTCAGTAAACTCCCAATGTGCTGCTTATTAATAGTTAGTAAGGTAGTTGCTAAGTTTAGGTATTGGGTAAGATTAGGGATGTAGAATATGGTCATGCAGAATATGTGCTTTAAGTACTAATAAACAGCCAATATGTTAATAATAGGCATGCTAATAATAAACAACTATTTAACAGTCAGAATTGGTCCCTATACTAAAGTGTTACCCTGGAGGCTTTTGTGTGTGTCCATAGGATTATCTTATCCATTGCAGTTTCTCCACTATTATCTATTTTCACAGTTAATTTTCATCCAAACATTCAGTCTGTTTGTCTCATCAAGTTTCAGAATTTAGCATGCACATTTCTTGACTCTACTCAACTTCCTTACTGTGCTCTTGTTGAACTTCCTCTGCTATTAGTGCCACTAGCGTTGCAGATCCTTCCTCTCATTCAGCTGTTGTCCACCTTGAGTTTAAATATCTGCTGCGGGATGTTGAAAGTCAATCTCATCATCAGTTTCAGGCATTTAAGCCTGCTCAGCTTCATCAGCCATTACAGTAATCTGAGTTTACTGTTGGTTTTCAACACTCTGCACTGTAAGAGAAACGGTCTGACCCTTTATATAAACCACTTTTAGCCCCGACTCCTGCTACACTATAAACTTGTTGCTGTCTTGCAGGTTTCCTCAGAGCCTTTCCTGAAACACTTTTTTTCAGATAGATCTTTTTTATATATATATACAATAACCATTCATAATGGCCAACATGGTTGTGCACCATTCAGAATTGAATTTAGCATGCAGTTAAATTCCATTTCAGCTTTAAAGGAATAGTTCACACAAAAATGAAAATTTGTTGGAAGATTACTCAAACTCGTTTATATTTTGGATGTCTGGAGGGTGTTTCTTCATCAGAACAGATTTGGAGAAATGTAGCATTACATCAATTGCTCACCAGTGGATCCACTGCAGTGAATGGGTGCCGTCAGAATGAGAGTCCAAACAGCTGATAAAAACATCACAATAATCCACACTCCTGTCCATCAAGTAATGTCTTGTAAGAAATATAACCACCAAGACGTTTTAACTTTAAACTGTCACTTCTGGCCAAAATACAAGTCCATAAACCATAATAGCACTTCTTCCATTGAAAAGTCCATCTCATCAAAATACATAAAAATATTTTGCTTGTGAACAGTGCTTGATCTGTGTATATTTCTCTCTGCTTCGGATGAAATAACATTTTCACTGGAGAAAATGATATTTAAAGACGTTAAAATGTCTTTATGATGGATTGGTTTATCGCAAACACGCAGCTTGTGAATTATGATGTTTTTATCAGCTCTTTGGACTCTCATTCTGACGGCACCCATTCACTTGGTGAGCAAGTGACGTAACGCTACATTTCTCCAAATCTGTTCCAATGAAGAAACAAATTCACTAGCACTTTATTTTAAGGACCAATTCTCACTATTAACTAGTTGCTATTAGCATGCATATTACTAACAGATTGGCTGTTTATTAGTACTTATAAAGTACATATTATTGCCTTAGTCTGCATGATCATATTTTAGATCCCTTAATCCAACCCCATATCTAAATTTAACAACTACTTTATTATTAATAAGCAGCAAATTAGGAGTTTGTTCAGGGACAACTCTTAGTTAATAATAGTGAATATGTGTCCCTTATTCTAAAGTGTTACCACAAACTCATCTACATCTTGGATGGCCTGAGAGTGAGGACAGTTTCAGCAAATTTTCATTTTTGGATGAACTATTCCTTTATTATATTTAAATTAAAGTAGCAAACAGTGTATGAAGTAGGATCAAATTTTGTTAAATGCATATGACTAATTTGTAACTAGAAAATAACAGTTTGTCAAGTCTTTCCCAGGATGCATTACTTGTGTTGAATTTCTTGCTTTTGTGTGCAATAGTAATTTAGAAACTGGCATATTTGAGCATATTTTCACCCTGTAAATCTGGAAGTAAAGCCGTAAATATCCTTGTAAAGAATGCGAAGTTGATGACGGACCATGGACATGGAATTATACCGAGGATCATCTCCTCCTCTTCTGTTCCTGGTGCAGTGCCAGCTCCATGCAGCCTTGCATCCATGTGCAACAGGTATGAATAAACAGAGAAGTAGTCCTATATAAACCTCCTGCTATAACCTGCAAATCCTTGGAAGGACACGAGGTCCTTGATGTTTCTGGGTCACGGCCAGGTAGTAAGGGTGGAAATCTTTTCAGGACCTGTCTCCACTCCATTCCTCAAAACCACATGGCCGAGATATTTGACTAATGTCCAAAAGTATGGCATGTCTCAGAGGACAGTTACATTCTTTCAGTGTACTGAATCCTCAAAACAAGCAATTCTATATTCCTAGACAAACATGGCATTGGCAGAGGAGACTAAAATGTTTAAGGATTCATGCTGTTCAGCTCGACATCACATTCTGGAAGGTGCTAGACACATTTAAAACATTTGTTGGTGTCACGAAGGCAGATTTAATGTGGGTTGTTTTCACTAGATGTATCTTCACTACTTTTATCTACATCTGTGAAATGGAAGCATTGACTGTGGCGAGGGACTTTCCTCAAAGTTACACAACTATAAGTCTTTTATTGTCTGATTCTTTGATTGAACACCTGAAAATCTACACCTAGCCAGATTGCGTCACTCTTGTTATTTACGACTGCAGTGAGGGAGATGTCAAGGGGCTTTCGGTGTTTTGGAGCTTCTTTAGGGTGAAGTGCGTAATTATGTGTCACTCATGTGTCACATAATATTTCTTTAAGTTGAAGCAGAATCTGACCACCTGCACCTTCCGTTTCTAGTTTGCAGTTGAGAAGTAGCTGACACTTGACCCTCATCAAATAGCTTTGACACAGTAAGTTGAATGCAAGTGTATTTGCACCATAAATTGTGATAAAGCTGTGCGATCAGCCTATCGTTGGGTGATAAGAGTTTGGCCATTACCTTTTGTTCTCACTTTTTTTGTGAATAACTTTACTCATTGTCATGTGCTACAGATTGTGTGTCATCTAGAACACAGTGTTCTTTATGTACGCTCCTTTTTTCATCTCACTCTCAGGTTTTGTGTATCGAAGTCTTGTCAGGTGCCAGCTTCAGTACAGTACACAACAAACACACTCTACTGGGTTAAACATGGACATTGGTTAAAGTGAACAGAACACCTACTAAACAGATGCAGATATTCTGTCACAGAACGAGCTGTCAGTGTAAAAAAAAATGTGATAGGTTGTTAAATGATTTCACATGAAGATTGAAATAAACTCTACAGCAGGGTTACCAAACATTCAACCCACCTAGACAAGTATAATCTATTTCACGACCTACCAACATATTTGAGATCAAAAAACAATTGAGATTACTTTAAGCTTAATCTTAATTAAAAGTTGAATAGCCTATGGCAGAAATTACGTATTTAAGAAAAATAGCCGTTTTATTTTATAGTACAACTGTAAAATTTCACTACTAATATTTACGTTTTAATTTCTTTGTTTACAGACGTTAAAATATGAAACGTCCATATAAACTTGAAATACTCTCAATGGTTAAATGTTCAGCAATATCTTCAAATGATTTTTCTCTATATGGAGATGATATGGCAAGGAAATAATACGAAATTTTGTAAATTTTGTTATGCTAGCGTGTGGAAATGTTTAAAACTTGTAGTGTTATAATTAACACCCCGCTCACCCCGTACATGTGAAATGCTTTTTACAGACCGTTTCCTTATTGGTGGGTAGCCAAGAACAAAAATAGCGCCGACTTAAACAGACGATAGAAATGAATGAATCCGTTTTCGTAATATTTGAATTTTCCGGTGTATGCAATCTCATGCAGAATGCAGTGAAGTGAGTGAGTTTCTTCTCATTAATAATGTGGACTGATCGAGTTTAATAATGAAGTCGCTCTGAGACCCTCACTGTTATTTCAACTCGAGCGCGCCACGCTTCAAAACACGCAATGCATGTTTTAATGTGTACTGAATCCTCAAATCCTTTGCGATTCAAAAATCGCACTTAGAATATTGCAATTCGTAATTAATGTTGGTATATCGCACAGCCCTAGACTGAACTGTGTGAGTGTGTGTGTCATTGAAACGCAAATTTAGCTGTAGCCAAGTGACTTTGTGCAACCCACCTTGTCCCACTCTGAGACCCATGACCCACAGTTTGAAAACCCCTGCTCTACAGCATCATCTAAGTTTTTTAACACTGTAATAGTTTGTACATAGGTTATACATTACCATTCAAAAGTCTTTTTTAAGAAGTCTCTTATGCTCACCAAAGCTGCATTTATTTGATGAAAAATACAGTAATATTGTGACGTATTACGAATTAACACTTTTTAATAAATTTTTAATTTATTTCTGTGATGGCAAAGCTGAATTGTCAAGAAACATTTCTTTTTATTATCAATGCTGAAATGATTTAAGCTACTTAATCTGTCATTTTAAACGATATTTTTAATGACAGTTTTTTTAATGAAAGTTTGAAAGAGCAATGTTTATTGAAATTTGTTTTTAAGATTTGGTAAATAAATATGTAAAAGCCTTTACTGTTGATCAGTTTTATGTGTCCTTGCTGAATAGAATTATTCATTTCTTGGATTTGGGGGGTGGGGTGGGGGATGACGGGGGGTTAGAGTTAACACATGTCCCTACCTACTAGATATGGCTCAGGTCTCTCTTTCGGTGTGAGTTTGTGGATTTTTTTGTGCAATGTTTTTGCCTGTTGTTTGCCAGGCGGAAATCATCAAGTCATATCGCATCTCTGCTCAACAGGGCATGCGAGTTGAAGCATTGTTCATGCCCACACCACAAATCTTGTAACCTCATGAAGTTGGTTTAGTGAATCTCCAGAGTGTGTTGAACTGTAATCAAGGCACAGAGTGGCCCGTTTTTAAGACGATAAAATATATTAATGTTTTAAAATGTACGTACAAGTGAATATTGTGAATACAAGTGTGTTATACTAAGTTATGAGAGTGAGTGAGTGTGTATGTGTGCTCTTGGTACAGTATGAAAACCATTATGTTTATAGAATGTGCCCATAAAACATGGAAAGCAGTGTGTGTGTGTGTGTGTGTGTAGGTTAATGTTGAAATGAGCAGGACTGAGGCAGCAGTCTGTTAACTATTTCACCGTTCATGTGAAACCTAAACCCTTTCAGCACATAGCGATCAAGCCACACACACACACACAAACACACACACACACGCGCAGACTAACAGAAAGACATTCTCACCCTCTGTGCCCCGTTACACACTATTGCGTGCACACACACACTTTTACATCAAAAAATTTGTCCTGATCGTGTCTTTCTAGAGACTGATGCTTTTGTCTATGTCTAAAACGATACAGATTATTTTAATGTTGATGTGTCTGATAATTGTTATGCAAATCTGATTTTTAATGATTGATTTGTTTTTGCTTTGTGAAACAATAATTCAATTATCCTTATGCTACAACAAAAATATTTAAATATTTTTAATAACAAAAATAATTGTAATGCATGTTCTAATAATAACGATGCTTATTATTATTATTATTATTATTTAAAATGTAAAATGAAATATTTAATAATTAAATTATCCTTATGCTACAACATAATGATAATAATTAAATTAATAATAATAATAATAATAATAATAATAATATCTAATTAAATGATCCTTATGCTACAGTAAGAGGACTTTAAAATCAATCCTAAATGTAACTGGAAGCCAGTGTAAGGACCTGAGGACTGGTGTG
This sequence comes from Tor tambroides, assembly GCA_021397915.2. Lineage (NCBI taxonomy): Eukaryota > Metazoa > Chordata > Actinopteri > Cypriniformes > Cyprinidae > Tor > Tor tambroides. The sequence continues at coordinate 59,137 of JAFVLL020031105.1, forward strand.
ATATGCTCAGATTTTCTGGTTCTAGTCAGAATCCTGGCAGCAGCGTTCTGGATGAGCTGCAGCTGTCTAATGGTCTTCTTGGGAAGGCCGGTGAGGAGACCATTACAATAGTCCACCCTGCTGGTGATAAAGGCATGAACAAGTTTCTCCAAGTCTTGACTGGAAACAAAACATCTAATTCTTGCAATGTTTTTGAGATGATAATATGCTGATTTAGTTACTGCTTTGACATGACTACTGAAACTAAGGTCTGTCTCCAGAATCACACCAAGATTCTTGACTTGATTTTTAGTTGTTTGACCCCTAGAGTCAAGGTATGCATTCACCTTGAAAACTTCATCTTTGTTTCCAAATGCAATGACTTCAGTTTTCTCCTTGTTTAACTGAAGAAAGTTCTGGCACATCCAACTGTTAATTTAATCAATGCATTGGCAGAGGGAGTCAATGGGGCTGTAGTCATTTGGAGATAAGGCTAGGTAAATCTGTGTATCATCAGCATAGTTGTGATAGGCAATTTGGTTCTTTCTCATTATTTGACTTAGTGGGAGCATATACTGGCTAAACAAGAGTGGTGCAAGAATTGAGCCTTGTGGGACTCCGCATGTCATGGACATCCACTTATGGCGCTTTTCCACTGCGTGGTACGACTTGGCTCGGTTCGGCTCGGTTTGTGTTTCCACTGCAGTTTAGTACCGCTTTAGAGTGGGCGGGATTATTCACGTGTCGTTATAGTTGCGCCGCCTCTACTGCCATGACTCCTGAAAAACTTTTTGATTCTGCGTTGCTCCATCAAGCTCTCGCTGGATCCGCTCCTTGGCTATCAGTGAGAGGACAGTCTGTACTTCCTTAACAGACAACAAAACAGCCATTTTTTGGTTGTTTAAAAAAAGGCACGCTCGTTCAAAACAGTTGCGTTCTATCCTTTGCTAGCTGTGCTGATTTAAATCTAGCGGGTCTGTTGTGTCTCGTGCCGCAAGTTCAATGACGCAGGCAGTGACGATCAGCAGAGTTTACACGTCACGTTTTGGTAACGGTTCGGCTCGCTTGGAACCTCGGCCGAGGTGGTACTAAAAAAAGTACCAGGTACCAGGTACTGTACCCAGTGGAAAACCCCCCAAAAGTGTGCCGTACTGAACCGTACCGAACCGTACCATGCAGTGGAAAAGCGCCATTAGACTTAGGCTCTCCTATACTCACATAATAACCTCTCCCTTCTAAGTATGACCTGAACCATTTGAGTACCATCCCAGAAAGCCCGACCCAGTTGTGATTGACAGTGTCAAATGCAGCACTAAGATCTAGTAGTATCAGCACTGATATTTTGCCAGAATCAGAATTAAAGCGAATATCATTTATTATCTTAATGAGTGCTGTCTCTGTTGTAATAATAATAATAATAATAATAATACAAAGAATGATTACAATAATAACAATAGTTCATATTTTTTATTGGTGTTATTATTATTATTATTATTAGTAGTAGTAGTAGTAGTATCATTACATAAATAGAAATATATTTTACATTTTTAAAATACTTTAATATCTGTTATTATTTAATTTATAATTATATATTATTCTTAATAATGATTATTATTATTATTATTATTATTATTATTATTTATTGTAGTGTACATTTAATACATGTACATATATTTTTATTTTTAATATTTCAGTAATGATGACAATAATAACAATTCATATTTTTTGTTGTTGTTATTATTATTATCATCATCATTATATAAATATAAATATATTTTACATTTTTTAAATTGTAATATCTATATTATTATGTAATTTATAATTTTATATTATTCTTAATAAGGGTTATTATTATTATTTATTGTAATATACATGTACATATTTTTATTTTTAACATTTCATTATTTCCATTTTAATTTTATTCTACTAATAAATTCTACTTAACAGTTTTAAGTATTAGAAGTTCCTCTTTTTAATGTCTTTGTGTATGAAAAGGAATTTATCTGCATGCGCACATACACAGCAGCTCAGCGTTTGTGGTGTTGATTGGTGGGTATAGGTAGTGGGCTGGAAGACCACCCTGGGTTAGATGGCCATTGAAGGGAGAACAAGTGTTTTTAGCTCCAGGGAAGGAGAGAATAGAGGAAGAGAGAGCAGCGTCTTAATGAATAACTGCTCTGCCTCGGTGTCTTTCACCTCACAGCCTATGGGGAGTCCTCCCCCCGATGCACACACATCGCTCTCTTTCTCTCCACGGCCCTTTCTTCTTTCTCTTTATCCTCATGTGGGATTTTCATTGCACATCAGTACGGCGAACTCGTGCACCAGAGCTTTGTTGCCTACATCAATACACACGTCTTTATGTGTGTGTGAGCGAGGAGGGGAGCTGTAATGCATAGCTGATCTCTATCTGTCATCAGAGAAGCTGCGAGAGATTGCTTATAGAAGGGCCCCACCTCACTTCATCACAATTCACTCTTGTTCTTCTCTGATAAGTCATCAAATATCTACACGGATGCTTCTGGTGCAGACAATGAAGCTCAGTTTTACATGCACAGAACAGGACATGTGTCTGCTGACATCTCCAAAAACAATTTACTTGGAGACAAAGAGTGGTATATGGCCATAGAAATTTGTCGATGGGCTGTACTTACTTTTGAGTGTGATTTCTTTTGTGGTTTTGTTCTGAATGAGAGTTTACAGTTTGAATCGAATGTGGTGAGACAATAAATATCTTCTACTTAGTTGTCCTTGTGAGCTCTATCCAATTTACATACATACAGCATGAGCAGTGTAGTCTGATTCATGAACAAATGACTTCTTTGAGCCAGTTCTTTTAGTCAGTTGTTCAGTACGATTCACGGATTCCAACTGGTAAGTTAATCTCAATATATTCACTGAATCAATCAGTGATTCCTGAATCAACATGTCATTTATTTACTGAACTGCATCTCAAAAAAAGAACTTGGGAAAACTGTGGAGCAAGGATATTACAGTTAACTGAAACTAAAACTGTAAAACCATAAACACATTTTAAACTAAACAAACTAAACTAAATATATTATATTATAAAATATATATAAAAAATAATTTCATTTATTTGCCAAGGCAACGTTTCTCATTCGTTCAGCTTAAAGGCAGGGTAAGCAGTTTCTGGAAGCCAATGTTGATATTTGAAATCACCAAAACAAACACGCCCCTACCCCAAAAGGGTCTCGCCCCTATTTTGATAGATCCGCCCCACATATACGTAGCCTACGCAACCCAGGCAACGATTAGTTCTGTGAAACATAAGCCGCTTTTCCACCGAAATTATCTGGAACAATAATGTCCCAGGAACTTTTTTCCCCCAGACCTGTTGCTGTCTGCGTTTCCATCGCGGTCTAAACTACCGAGAAGATTAGGCAAATGGTCTGGTGACTTAACGTTAGGTCTGCGCACGATTCTCAATACCAAGTACGCAAATTTTGGACTTGCATCCTCGGTAGTTGGGACTTCACGAGTTAGACTCAGTGTGTGAACTCCCGCGGACGGAACGACGCAAGTCCTGTAATTCTGCAAACAGCAGCGTACTTAATAACATCAGCTCGCCTTGGCTGCTGCAGTCTTTCTCACTGTATTTACAGATGAAATACATCAAACACCATGCACTGCCTCTATTCATTTTCATTTAAACATATTAATAGAACAATAGAATAAAGACTAAAGATTACCAGTTAGATTTACCCAAAACGAATGATATCTTATGTTTAACTACTACAGAGACATCAGAGCCAGCGGCAAATGTCAGAAGGACTAGCCGAGGTTATGCTCCTCTCTTCATGATACATGAGCACTGAGCGCCCGGTGATCGTGTGGAGCTCACGGCTCCGAAATCGGCGAAGCACATTTTCAAATAGGCGCTGTTTTTATAAATAAACCGTAGATTTGCATTTTAAACAACTACATTCTCGTCTGAAATACACGCGTCCAGTGTAGTCAGGCTTTAGCTGTTGCGTCGCGGTGCGTCCGGTGTAGATACGGTGTTACTCACCTATGGAGAAGAAACAAAGCAACCTCGGCGTCCGATCGCAGGCCTTCCGCTCCTTGAGTTCTCTCCAGCGCTGGAAAGCTGATCCGATATTTACACGGGTCCTACTTCTTGTCTTATCGTTCCGCAGACGTTTTCCTCTTTTGTTTTTTATCCGCCATCTCTATCTTTCTGTCGCTCGGCTCGGCTGTTCACTGAAAGTTCTCTACTCCATATCACGAGTAGACACACCCCTTACTGCTGATTGGATACACGTTTGTTATGGGACTCGGCCCGACTCGGTTTTCTAAAACGTTTTTGAAAAACTGCATACCCTGCCTTTAATGTACTAAGATAAATAAAACTGAAATAAAAATAAGTAAAAACAAGACCTATTTGAAAAAGCTAATAAAGTGACAAGAACTGAATACAATTATTGAACTGATAAAATTGCTACTGAAAAATTAAAAACTATATAGACTATATACTTAAGAACAACAACCAAAAAACTACTAAAACTGAAATAAAAATATAATGACAAAAACATGCCATAAAAGTACTCAAACTGAAATGAAATTAAAACTATATAGACATACAGTATACAGTGCCATTTAAAGTTTGGGATCAGTAAGATTTTTAATATTTTTAAAAGATGTTTCTTATGCTTATCAAGGCTGCATTTATTTGATCAAAAATACAGAAAAAAAAAATAATTTTATAAAATATTATTGCGATTTAAAATAACGGTTTTCTATTTTAATATACTTTAAAATCAAATTTATTCCTGTGAAGCAAAGCCGAATTTTCAGCATCATTACTCAGTGTCACATGATCCTTCAGAAATCATTGTAATATGCTGATTTATAATCAATGTTGGAAACAGTTGTGCTGCTTAATATTTTTTTAGACCTGTGATACTTTTTTCAGGATTTTTGATAAATAAAAAGTTGAAAAGAACAGTGTTTATTCAGAATATTTGTGTTACAATATGTGTGTTATTGTGTTACAATATACACTACTATTCAAAAGCTTGAGGTCAGTTCATTCTTTCTTTCTTAAAGAAATTAATACTTTTATTCAGCAAGGATGTGTCAAATGGATAAAAAGATTTCTTTATTCATCAAAGAAACAAAAGAATCAAAGAAAAAAGTATCACAGGTCTCAGCACAGTTTCAACACTGATAATAAATCAGCATATTAGAATGAATTCTGAAGGATCATGTGACACTGAAGACTGGAGTAATGGCTGACAGAAATAAATTATATTTTAAAGTATATTAAAATAGGAAACCAATATTAGAAATCGCAATAATATTTTTACATTATTAAAAAAAATTTTCTGTATTTTTGATCAAATAAATGCAGCCTTGATGAGCATAAGAGACTCCATTAAAAACATTAAAAATCTTACTGATTCCAAACTTTTGAACGGGAGTGTATATATAAAAAAAAATAATAAAATGTCAAAAACACACCATATCATTACTAAAACTTTAAAAGTGAAAATGAAATTAGAAAATCTAAATATAAAAAATTCAAAATATTAATAAAAACTATAATACTATCTGAATGATATTAAAATAACACTGCTGTGAAAATGCTCACCAGCTGCTTATAAAGCTTAATTGCTTGCAGGTAAAAAAAAAATACAGTTTATCATTTTATTTATTGCAATGTTCAGGATTAAAATGTGTTTTGATATGTAGTTATTGACTGAAGTAATAAAATATGATAAAATATTAAAATATTGCTTACATGTAAAAATATGAATTCATCTGATTTCGGGAGTGCTGATACTGGGAGTTTTCATTCTTTGTTTCACTCGGCTTGTCTGTATTTTCAGCATTTCAGATCAGAGTATGTGACTCTAACATACAGCCAGACTCCAATCCGAACCTAATGCTCCAGTGTGAAGCAGCCTCTCAAAAGAGATGTTGTTTAGGTTATGAATGAGCAGATATCTATGTCACTGTCCCACAAACACACGGCTGTCATTTCTCTGACGGAGCGTCCGGCGGTGAGATGCAGAAGCTGATCACGTTTCTAAAGAAATGTGAGGAATGCGTTCTGCTCCGCGACCATTTTCACTGCCTGTTTATGCAGGAATGTTATTTTTACAACTTTCACTCTCCCCTCCTCCTCGTCTCTCCTTACTGCACATCCTTCTAAATCCAGACGGGAAAGAAGGGAGAGGTGGGCTCTCCTGCAGTAAACAAAAAACAAGCTAACTTTGGAGTTGATTGACGGAAAGGCTGAAAGAGAGAGAGGTCTATTGTAAAGTGTTGCCGATATCTGTAAACAAAAGGGTTGTGGAAACAATGCCTGTTGTTTTAAGTGGCGCTGACGAAGCTTAACTTAGAGATTGTTTGTTGCTGACCGCGTCTGAAAGAGAACGAAAGGAGAGAAGAAACAGAGAGCAGATTTTCGCATGCATATTTTCTTGTCATTAAAATAAAATCTACACTTGTTTGAAACACCGTTTGATTAGAGACGTCTAAATAGAAGTTCAGATGTTTCTGTGAGTGAGTAATTAAGTTTTATTGTCAGGTTTAACTCATAAAAGTAAACCGTACATTTTAGAGGTGATTAAAGTTTGCACAAGTTTATGATTAAAGGTTTCAACATCAGGTTATTTCAATTACTTGTGATAGCATGGTTCTCATTGGTTTTTTTAGACTTAATCTACTTTGAAGTAGTATAATAATTATCATCTTGCAATGTACATATAAAGTTTAAGGAGTGTGAATATGTTTATATATATATATATATATATAAATATATACTACTGGTAAGAAGATTGGAGTTGATAAGATTATTTAATGTTTTTAAAGTCTCTCATGCTCACCATGTATTTGACCAAAAATACAGTAAAAACAGTAAAATTGTGAAATATTATTACAATTTAAAACAATTGTTTTCTATTTGAATTTATTTTAAAATGTAATTTATTTCTGTGAAGCAAAACTGAATTTTCAACATCATTACTCCAGTCTTCAGTGTCACATGATCCTTCAGAAATGTTTTTGTTGAATTTATGCTCAAGAAATGATCAATGTTGAAAACAGTTGTGGTCAATAATATTTTTATGAAATATTGTTTCATGATCCTTTGATGAACGGAAAGTTCAAAAGAACAGCATTTATTTGAAATAGGATTTTTTTTGTATCATTATAAATTATAGCCACTTTTGATCAATTTAATGCATCCTTTCTGAACAGAATTATAGATTTCTTTACCCCAGACTTTTTAATAGTCTATAATAAATGTTATTTTATTTTATTTTACTCAATAAGCCACTAAAAACATATATTCTGGAAACAAAATCATGACTGATATTGTTCACGTTTTTGTTACTGGTGCAGTTTTACCAAGAAATAGAGTAAGTAGCAGCTCATCTCAAGCATTTGTCACAAATATGCAATGTAAAAAGTAGTTTAAACAAAAATATAGTTTTAATAAAAACACCAATTCTCAGTTCACACACCCAAGTTCATTTTGGACTGCGTCTGTAATTTAGGAAGTGCAGGAGTAAGAATGCTGAACGAATGACAGAATGAAAGAATAAAAGTGTGATTGAGATATAAAGCAGAGACATTAAAACGCTCTAATAGAGAGAAATGTTTGAGGGATGCAGTAGGGAGTGGGGAGAGTGCGGGAGAGTGAGGAAGAGAGTTGGCACGTTGCCGTCTGGCAGGATGCCTGCTGTTCTGGAGCTCTGTGTCACCACCAGGACTCCCTGCCAGAAGGGGTTTCCCCTGACTCACCTCAACTCACACACACACACCCCATTCACAGTCACATCAAAATCAACCCACATTGTGAACCCCACATTCACTAGAGCTACATATAAAACCCAAAATATCTTTAACCTCTTTAATCTATCTCCACCATACTCTGTCTCTCTGTCCCCAGATCACCTGCTTATTTACATTTAAGTGGAAACCAAAAAGCCTCAGTATCTCGTCCCGTCTTAAAGTTGTTTTTTCAGCATTCACGAGGGGAATCCCTGAGGAAATCAGAAAGGCATCTGGAAGCGATGTCTTTTAACTCCACACATGTCTTTTCCTGTTATCCAGCGCTTGTAGCTTCTGATAGCCAAAATCAGACTTAAAGCAACACACCCCTTGAACTACTAAACATCGACTTGTTTGCTCTGTCATTGTTCGGCGGCAAATTAGATCAGGGAGGGAACCCGCTTTAACTGGGCTTTGTTTGTGAAGCCTGTTAATTTTCTTTTCCCTCCTTTTTTTCTAAGGCGTCATTAAGTGGGGTCCGTGTGTTGGCCAGATGTCTTCATGCTACAAGTATATTGAGAGCTTTTTTTTCAGCGTGAAGAAAGGATGAATGAAAGGGGATACAGATAGTGCCGTTTACTCTGTGGCGTTTGGGCACCGAGGGGTCAATGGTTATAAAATCAATGGGGCGGAAACGTTTCTTGCTGACTTTTTAGATTTACGTGGAGATTTTTGAACGTGTTGTTTGTTCTGAATTACAAAACGGATAGTTCCAGTCGTGCTAAAGTGCACAGTGTGTTAACAGCTTTGATGCTAAACACTTCTTACCTACCTACTCTGTATATCACTGTTCAGCAGCCGTGAAGCCAATTATTAACCTTGTTAAACCCATTTTTGGGTCATGACCCACTAGTGTAGGATCAATTTTCTAGCAGAAGGATGGCTGTTTTATAACTTTTCCCTCATAAAATAACATTTTGATTAATTCTTTCATATTTCAATTTAGACATGCATTAACTATTTTAGAAAAACAATAAAGCACTCAAGGCTGTGATGTATTGTGAATATAGTCACTCAGTGGCATAGTGTCTAACAAAGCCATTTAACCATGGCTGTTTTTACAATAGCAAACAATGCAGTATTGCTTTAAAGACTCAGTTTACTCAATGAAAATGAATAATGAATGAAAATTGTCATCATTTACACAACCTCATGTCATTCCAAATCTGTATGACCAACTAAACCTTGGGAGAAACTGAGCCTGGTTTCTCCCCTGGTTTTTTTCTCCATTCTGTCACCGATGGAGTTTTGGTTCCTTGCTGCTGTTGCCTCTGGCTTGCTTAGTTGGGGACACTTCATTTCCAGCGATACGGTCGACTTGATTGCACAGATACTATTTAAACTGAACTGAGCTGGATGATGACATCACTGAATACAATGATGAGCTTACTTTAACTGAAAATTGAGTGTTTACTATCCTTTTGCATTACTGACACACTATTTTCCTATTTAAAGCAGCTTTGACACAATCTGTATTGTTAAAAGCACTATATAAATAAAGGTGACTTGACTTTCTTCTGTAGACTTTAAGAACTTAAGACTTTCTGAAAGTTTAACGGTGTTAAAAGAATTTAATGCAATTAACACAGGAGCGGAGCTAGTTGGCCACCCCACTCACAATTGCTGCTTCTGTCTCTTTTTTTTTTCTTTATGACCACATGAATCAGGAGACTTTTCAGAAGCGCTCTCCAACTTTGCTTAAGTGACAGGTGTGAGTCAAACAAGCGCAGAAAATGGTACAGGTGACGAGGAGCTTCAGTAGAGCAACAGTGAACTGCGGTCAGATAAGGTTTTGTCAGGCCATATGTCAGTGAAAATGAATTTTCCTGTCCTGTCAGCCATTATACTGTGCTTGTAGCGCATGCTGTGCAGTTGCACACCCAAATGCGGGACGCGCTGTGAGAAAATACGAGGCGTGTCAGATCCACGTCGTGTTCAGCAGCGGCAGCTCTTAAAGTAATAGCAGCCAAAATAATCTAATAACCCAGCTGCTGTGATGTCTGCTAATCAAAGAACAAAAGAAAAAAAGAAAAATCAATAACTTTTGTAGCTTTAAGGTTTCATCTATATTTATTTTAGAATTAAGTGTTTGATCATTTTTCAACAATTTCTGTATATTTCCCACTTCCTGAAGGGCACAGGTAAATATGACAATTATTAGAATGAGTTTGTGAAGATTGTTTTAAGTTCACTTAAATTAGAAGTTATTTTTTAAAGTGTAATAAATGTTCAAATTGATAGCTCTCAATTATACTGTAATGCTGAATGGCTATAGTCAATTGTTAAATATTAGGGGGAAAACAATTTCAGTAGTATATAGCCCTTAGTCATAAAAAAGATGCCATTAAACAAATATTAAAAATATACTATCTTCATATTGTTGTTTCTACATTAATTTGAAGATTGAATGTGAAATTATTGCAATATAAAAGTATATTTAAACTTTAATGTTAGGTGGGATTAATCATGATTAATTTCAGGAAAAATGTGTGATTAATTTTTTTTTTTTTTTAATCGATTGACAGCACTAGTTTATTAATTTATTGTCTATAAAATGGAAGTCAAAAGTCACCAGCTGTTTGGTTACCAATGTGTAAAGTATCTGCTTAACATTTTTCAAAATATCTTCCTTTATGTTCCACCAAAGAAATAAAGCCATAAAGGTTTTAAATGACATGAGAGTGAGTAAATGACAGATTGCAGAATTTTTATTTTGGGTGAACTATCCCTTTAAATGTTGCAGATGTGCCAGTATTTATAGAGTGTCATGTATACTGTAAAAAAGGTGTTATGCTGTAGCTTTATGTATCTGTTCTGTCATGTTGCTGGGAGAGACTTTCAGTGGAGTGTTTGTGAATGGCGTGATGAATTGTTTTTTTGGCAATCCCACCTCAATAGAACTTTAATCTGTTTATTTTTCTTTAAACCCACATATATGCCCACTTTAACCACAGGAATGCCAAACGAAGAGAGAGGGAGTGTGAGAAAGCATGATAGCTGTGCCGTTTGTTTTTAATGGCATCATAGATGGAGGAGCTGTTGTGGCACCTTTGTGTGTGTTAGCTAGCCATAAGCAAATAAACTATTTGTTATTTTTGAACTGTAGGTTTCTATGAGCAGGCTGCTCTTCTCACAGTCTCTTTCATTATTGCATGCACTTTCTTTCTTTCTCAGGTGTGCGTAGTTTGTTAATAAAATATGGTCTGATTCTCGGTTTCATTTTTTATAGTTGTAAATCATCACCCAAAATAACCACATTCCGTTGTATGACTTAAAGGGTCAAGGTGTATCTGGAAAACATGTCCCTATTAGCTGGTAGATGCTGCAACTACATAATTTTATAGGGAAAAAGCACCTTTTTTCTATTGATAGCATTCCAAGGTTGCTGATATTTTTTATTTAGTTTAATTTTTTAATTTTTTTTTTAGCAAGGATGCATAAAATTTATCAAAAGTGACAAAAAAGACATATTTTACAAAAGATTTTAAAAATATTAAACAAAAATATTAGACAGCTCAAGTGTTTTTAACATTGATAGTAAGAAATGTGTCTTGAGCAGCGAATCAGCACATTAGAATGATTTCTGAAGGATCATGTAACACTGAAGACTGGAGTAATGATGCTGACAATTCAGCTTTGCATCACAGGAATAAATTACATTTTAAAATATGTTAAATAGAAAACATTTATTTTAAATGTTAATTAATAATACTTCACAGTATAACTGTTTTTACTGTATTTTCGATCAAATAAATGCTGCCTTGGTGAGCGTAAGAGACTAGAGCCCTGCATTTCAGCCCGGGCCCGATGGGCCCTGACTTTTTTATGCCCCTAGGGCCGGGCTTCGGGCCAATTTTCACATCATAGTTCAGACGTGGGCCGGGCATCAGGCCTGTTTTAGGCTTTTCCTCATTTTAATATTTTAAACATCCATCAATTATGGTAATGAAAAAAATTGCCATGCTGGTGGAAACAACATGAGACCGTGATAAGTAAAAAATAATTACCATGAATATGTCGGGGAGAAATAGTAAGGAGATATTTGAATTATTTATTAACAAACAAGTGTTTTCTGAGTCTGTGTCGCAAGGATGAAGTTGCCGATCCTGACTCGCCATCTCCTCACTGGATGCTCCTTTAGAGAAAAATACATCTTTACGGATTACATAATGAAAGAGTTTTTGTTTTTGATTTGTTTTATTTCATTAAGCAGTAATTTAAAGCTTTCTATACATATATTTATCATGTCTGTGAGGCACGTGTTCACTGAGTTTTGGTTCATTTTTGTGAAGCGCTCCTGTTCAAGACCGAGACGGCAGAAAGCGCATCATGTTTGTTTTCTTTATTTTATAAAAGCACAGCATTTTGTTGATATTGTGAGTCCACACAAATAAAAGTAGACCCTTTACAGTTCCGAATGATTTATTACTCTTACCTTTATGAGCAAAAATTACGGCATATTTGAAGTTGTTTCCACTGAAAAATGCAAGTGATTGCGCTGGCGCCCGCATGTCCTGCAAAGCGCGCTTTAGCTTCCACTCTATGCACAAACGCTTGGATATCCACCTAACAGCGCACAATTATCTAGGCTTAACGTTTAAACTATTGTTATATACTTGAACAGTTTTATATCTATAGATTTTATTTTAGGCAAGTCGTGATGATTTGAGAAGGCAAAATTGTTCAAACAGACTATTATCAACTCATTGCCTGCCGCTGGCCACTTGGTTGTTACTTTAAAAAACAAAAACTTATATTTAACGAACAAAAAATGTTCCAAATGTTTTTTTCTAAATTAACGTAATAAAAAAACAAAACAAAATATAATCACTTTGCCATTACATACAAAACTGAACTATTTTAATAACTGAAACTGTAGTATTAGCTGTTTTGGGAGAAGGGGGGAAAAAAGACGGGCTCGGGTCGACTCGAGCCAAGAATTCTGATAAGCTGTCGGACAAGGGCTGGGCTAGGGCCTGAGCGTCTCGGGCCAGGGCCGGGTTAGGGCCCTATAAGAGACTTCTGTCAAAAACACAAGAGAAGATTTTACACATGGCAGACTTTTGATTGGTAGTTTATACATCACATTATGTTATAGTACAGTATTAATTAAAAACTGTCTGGAAGTATCATGCCCATGAGCAAAGATAGTGTCAGCCAAGCAACTGCCATTGAAATGAAAGGAAATGCTAATTGATAGCTTTCTCCATGAATTAAAGACAACTTTAAAGGGACAGTTAACCCAGAAATGAATATGCATATGAAAAATACATATCAAAATTTGAGAGCTGTGATTTCACAGACTTTCATGAATTTCTTCACTTAAATCTATCGTACGACTGCAAAGCATGAACCACTTTTATCGAGCCTTATTGTATTTTATGTCCTTTTTGTTGCTAGTCATCCACTTGTCACTGTGAGATTCTTTTGAAGAATCACACAATGCACTTTACCACTTCCCTTAGCGAGTGTGAAGAATGAAATGCACCAATCAAATCTGTTCTAATGAGACAAACACAAGGCAGATGAGGTGAGCTGCCCTGCTGTAACGGTCAACCGCAGCAGGGATAAGTATAGCTGCGTTTCCCTGTGTTTGTGCCCAGGCTGGTGGATGTGTTTAATGTGGAGGGGGGCGGAGACAGTGCAGATTGTGGCCACATCCCGTGCTGGTAGCCAGGGCCAGTGCAGTGTAACTGTTGAGGGTTTGGCAGGGCTTTACCTCTGTGTCAGTAGGGTGGGAAGGGAGGGCAGCTTTCCGCTCTTCACGACCCTGCTAAGATCTCTGTACAGTCCAAACGGACACTGTTAGAGGAAGTGAAACCTGTCCGTCACAGCGAGCTCCACAGAGAGCGTCGTGCAGGAGGGGCTAAAAAGAGTGTGACCAGAATGTGGTGTGTTTAAAAAAGTGCACTTGAAAATAAGCAAGTGTTGATTTGTAACTACAGGCTCGAAATGAATGACTTGGACAAAGTGCACACTGTGGTTTTTCACCGGCCCTCAGGTTAAAAGTCGTCTTTGTGTTTAAGCCCCTGAACGTGAAGATAACACACACACACATACTCTCTGTCCCCTGCAGGTCTCATATCTGGCATCTCCTGTTGCAGTTGCTCCCCCTTCCTCTGCCTGTCATCCTTGTCAATGTGGTCAGTAAAGCATGACTAGCCATCCTCCCCTCTGGAGTCTGTGTGACTATCACTGACCAAGAGCTCCTCCCTCCCTCCGTCCCTCTCTTTCTTTTTCTCCCTCTCTCTCTCTTTCTCTCTTTCCTCTTTCCTTCCTCTCTGAAATTCTTTTCTCTCACTCACTCTCTGTGCCATCTGTTGCTTTGCTTAACTACCACACTCGTAATCTCACTCGTCTCCCTCTCTCGAGCGCGGCTGTTGTCACTTTAGCTCAGTATGGTGAACTCACGGGCTATTTTTGGTAACTGAACTTCTTTTTTTCCGGAACACGTTGAGAGTCGTGTGCCTCTGTGTTAATAAAACCCTCACAGACGTGAGACTCGTGAAGACTGAGGCATGGGTTCACGTAGCCCTGTCTGTTTATTGAATAAATGTCTCAATTATGGTGTTTTTATTTGTTTCTTGTGACTTATTTATCTATTACTTTCTAATTTGCCTAAGGACTGAGTATATTTGATCTCACTCATAAGTGAAACGGATGTGGTTTGCATGTCAAATTAAATATTATGACTTTTGGTTTGCGATTTGAGTGAATAGATTCTGTTTATTTGAGTCCAGGACAGGTAAAGTTTGTTCTTGTGTGCAGATCAAATTAAATCATCTTTCTTGTTTGGAAGTCCCTCCCACCTGGTGGAAGTTCACCAGAAGTGTACTCACTGACCTTTTGATGGGCTCTCTGATTGGGTAGATGTTTTGCAAACATTTGCATTTTTAAAAGTCACTCCATGACAGGAGTAGGCCGTCCTAATTTCAGCTGAAGTCATCTTTGTGTGTATCTTCATAAACATTCAAGATAAGGCTCTCTTTAAGGTTTTATGTACTCTTTAATATTCTCTCTGTTTCTTCTAGTAGAAAGTATTTTGCTGGAGACAATATTATATCTTTTATATCTATTTAAATAAAATATTTGTAATACTGCAACAATTGTCATACAGTAGGCTTAATAGCTCTAAGTTAAACAAAATAGTTATAGAAAATGATTGTGAACATCTTGTAAGCGTTACTTTTATTGATAGTTGATTGCTAGCATGAATAGATTCAGGCCTAATTCAATTCAATGATACTTATTATGGATCAAGTACTGATATTTTACATTAAAGTTTAGGTTTTCAAATTAGCACAGTGCTGTGTTTAGTGTTTTGAATGTTTAGAAGGTCTAAATTTGCCACATAAGTGGTTAGAATACAAAAAAAGGCAAGAAATTAAATTAAATTTTGAGAATTCATTTTTTCCCTCACTGTACCATTTTAAACATCTTCTAAATATTTTTAGTCATACTCTTTAACTGTATGTACTAACATTGAAAAAAATCTTCAAATCACTGTACTTGTGTACATGCATGTTTTGCATTGTATTTAAATTTAATCTTTAATTAATTTCTGTATTTACATTTATAATTTCACTTTTGAACCAACTTCTACCACTTAATCCAACCTTAAACCTAACCATCCCACTAAACCTGTCCCTAATTTTACCCATATTCCTCCTCAATAGCAGCAGAAGTGTTTTGCAATACAACATGAACATAAGTACATGTACATAAATACATAGTAGTTGATTGATTGAAAGAGCAACACTCAATTTAGCTGAGCAAAGTCAAAATTCAGCAAAATATTTTAATAGATAATCATAAAGGGCTGGTGAATGTGCCCTTGACTTTGCAAAAAAAAAAAAAAAAAAGGCTATTTAATCTCTGAGGAAATGTGCAGTGATTTCTTTGGGTGCAGATTTCTCATGTATTTGTCTATGAGCACTATACCGGTGTAATTGATCAGAATCTGGCACACTGCCTGTATTTGACTGAGACTGTGACCTTGAATTAGCTGTTCCCTCACTCTCTGCCTTTGGACAGAAGGGGTTAAACCTGCACACAGGAGGCAGCATGGTGTACACGGTGACCTCTGACCCCTGGGCCAGAGGAATGTGAAAACCCTTTAATCTCAAAACAAAACCTCAGACACACTCACGCAGCCAATATGGATGGCCAGTTCCCCCCTCTGTGGCAGCATTCAGTGAGCGTGAGTTTGTATGGCCTACAGAGAGGATGGTCATATATAAAGCGCCCGCCCCCACTAACTGATGTGTCAAACTCTAATGAAACGCTCCGAGACTGTTCAAATTACCTGGATACACTTGTACACAAAACTGTTAGTCACTTCCTAATGGGTTGCTTTTGGATAGTATTGTTGGGAATGAAATGAGTGTAGTGTCAGAATTGTTTGTTTGTGTGTGCATAGTTGTGCTGTGTGATGGATGGGATGTATGCATGTGGAATGTTTGCGGTGGAGAAGCATGACAATGGCGCAGGGCTCCCTGGAGCAGCTGAATAGGGTAGTGTCACCCCCTGCACCCTCCCCGCTGGGTGACGACCGCAGCAGCGCCACACAGCTGTCACTTCCTCTCATTCACATACATATGGATAAACATACTCCTTTAAAGTCAACATGAATTGTCATGTGCAACTTGTTTACTTCTGTAACGTGACACATTTCTGAATGAAACAAGGTAATCAGTGAGGAAAAATAGACTTTATCATTGGTGATTTGACTGGATGAAGAGGAGGTCACATGATTCTTCAGAAATCATTCTAATATGCTGATTGGCTATTAAGGAAACTTTTTATTATTAGCATTGTTTAAATCAGGGATCATCAAACTTGATCCTGGAGGGCCGGTGTCCTGTAGAGTTTAGCTCCAACTTGCCTCAACGCACCTGCCTGGAAGTTTCAAGTATACCTAGTAAGACCTAAGGTGTGTTTGATTAGGCTTGGAGCTAAACTCCAGGACTGAACTTGGTGACCCCTGGTTTAAATAATTGTGGTGCTTTATATTTTTGTGAAAACCGTGCTGCGTTTTCTTTCAGGATTCTTTGATGGATAGAAAGTTCAAAAGAACAGCATTTATTTGAAATAAATCTTTTGTGACATAAAAGCATTTACTGTCACTTTTGTGCATTCTTGTTAAATAAAAGCATTGATCATTGACCTCAACAAATTAATTAACAAATACTCTGTAGTTTATTGTTTGGTTATAAAGTCCATTGTATAACAGGAGTAACCTGTGTGTGTTTGTTGACTATGTGTTGTTTTTGCCACATTAACAACAGTGTGGTCAGCAGGGAACAGGTGGATTTTGAACTTTAACTGAAATGGTCATTGACTTGAAGTTGACGCTCATGAGAGATCAAGAAAGAAAAATACTCTGTATCATACCACATACTGATAATTAGTCATGCATTCATCAGTAAAGGGATGGTAATGCATAATACTCCATACTGATGTTAAATGCTCAGTACTTAATACTAAAGCAAAGTAATATAACAATCGGTAAAGAGATATAAGTGTATCACTCACTAGTAAAGCAAAGGACATATGAATGAATGCCCCTAGAGGTACTGATATGCCAGTAGCTTGAGAAGGGTGGTATGTGGACTTTGTGTCCAAAACATCATCTCAGATGTGCCTGCATTGATCATGTGATCATAATTCATTGATGATTGTCTGATTTTGTCCCTAAACATTACATTACAGTAAACTGCATGTTGACTTCACATATAAATCATACAGACAAATGTTAATACAATGTGTAAAAGAAGCCTTGATTTTTAGTTCAGTTTTTTATTGAGCTTTGGGGATTTCTCATATGTAAGAGAGTCTTTGCAGTTAGTTACAATAATTCATTTTTAATGAAAAGTGTCTGCCTAAAAGTGCATAACTATCAAAAGATCATACTGATGTTTTTAAAATGCTCCAATATATCTAATTCACTGTCTGTAATTTGTACCTTTTTCTGTGTAACGTGTAGTGCTATTTAAGGTCTAATTTATTTGCCATCCCTAGAGGTAGCTTTGTGTCTGTGTTTTCTTTAGGATTACAGGAGCCTTACACTGTTTCATAACGCTGGAGTACATGTACACACATGCATGACAGAACATGCATGGACACACAAAGCTTACTTTGTGCACCTCAATTGTTGATGCGGTATAGCAAGAGAAGAATTGCCAACTACCGATACTGCCCAGTTTATTAACAGTTCTGTACATTACTGCCCTCTAGCTAGCGTAGTGACACAGTAAACGTGTTTTAGAATGGTTACAGTATGTGTACAGGCAGTTGCACATTTTTCCCTCATATTGATGTAAGGAGCCCATAATGTCAGATAAATAATGCTTTTATTGTTGGAAAAGTCTGTTGATCAACCATTAACATGGAGTATTTATTAATATTTATGCATGTATATATTTATAAATTGTAGATTGATTTATTAACATATTTATAATATACAAATATAGTTTGTTTTTAATTCTTAATGCAAATAATGGTAATATGTACAACTTGTGATTAAATGTTTAATCGATGCTGATAAAGTATTGTTTATAGTTAGATCCTGTTAACTAATGTTAACAAATCTAAAGCGTTACTTTTAAATATTTGAAAAGAAAATTGAAAAGAAACACTAATCAATGATGTATGTCTTTTTTATTGTGTTTTTATGAAAGGGTGAAGATAATGATGAGCAGTATTGTCACACACTTGGCCCCAGTCATGGCAGGTGGGACTGGATGAGAGTGTGAAGGTAAACGAAAAAGACAGAAAAAGCATTTCACTTAAGTTTGCAGCACATACAATAAGGGTAAGCGCTGTTTACCTGTCTCCCTACATATAAGAAAAAACACCGACATGCTTAAAACAAACAAAAAAAAGAGTCAGCTTTGCTTATGTTTATGTATTTATGTTTTTGTTGGTCACATGTTGTACAGATAGCAGACAATTTTGGAGCCTGCATCCCTTAAACGTCGCCGCGATATCGAACCAGAGCCTGGAAGGCAAGGCAGCCACGGCCGAGTTTCAATGGCAACGGCACCCTAGGGCTGCCATGGCAGCAGCTGCCGCCGATGCCTCACACCATATTGCCACACTGACGCTGGAGGACGAGGAACGACGAGGCGCCACCAAAGTGTTTGGAGGTCCCGCTGCAGGGAGGACGGAAAGAGAGACAGAGAACGAGAAAGAGAGGGAGCGGGAAGGAAGAGGCAG
The DNA here is from genome assembly GCA_021397915.2 of Tor tambroides. NCBI lineage: Eukaryota > Metazoa > Chordata > Actinopteri > Cypriniformes > Cyprinidae > Tor > Tor tambroides. The sequence goes on from JAFVLL020031105.1 coordinate 78,136, forward strand.
TGGGAACGAGTGTTTGGTGTGCGGTGCCCTCTTCAGCTCACAGGACAAGCTCCGGCTCCACGCGTTCTGTCACACAGGAGAGAAACCTTTCCACTGTTCCCAGCCCCATTGCCCTAAGGCTTTCAGCTCCAAATATAAGCTCTTTAGGTAGGTGCTACTTGCATATAAAGGCCACAGTATACTTCAAGTGTAATGGAAGAATGAATTGTGATGTCATTTTAAATTAAATCTGGCCAAAACAGCATTTGTCTCAGTGGTTCGAAACACCTCGCCAATGCAAACTTTATGGAAAACTTTCCACTGGCTGTTAAACACAATTAAATAATAATAAATGGGAGTGCTCTGGGGCTCTACCTTCTTTAACAGTGAAATCTTTTCAGGTGTATTTCTTCCCTCAGTTTGTCATGGTCAGGCATGAGTGAAAACATGAAGCTCTTCCCTATAATCAGATTCTCTTATTGCTGTCATTTTTGTTGTGTTAAAAGGATTTTAACACAACAATTCTCATCTAAACACTGCTCTCAGTAGCATGGCTAGCATCGGAAAGTGCTGATTTAAAAAAGCAAAAAAGAACTTCACCATGAGTGTATTGTGACCTTAAAACCTGCTTCTGGAGCATCCAAATACTCCTTATGTATTCACTGTAACCTTAATTAAGCACATTAGGAGCTGTGGTTTAGGGTTAAAATAGTATAAGTCAGTGCTTCTCAATTCCAGTCCTTGCATGCCACCGCTCTGCACATTTTGTATGCATCTCTTATCACTTAAGACATTTGTTCTATTTGACCATAAGTGCCCTGCGAAGAGGACATCACAGGATATTCCGCCATGATTCCAGTTCGGAGGGAGCGTATATATGTTCCATTCAGAGTGTGCGAGACATGAATTTAAATCAGTGGTCTCAAACTCAATTCCTG
>JAFVLL020031106.1:0-14567 GCA_021397915.2 Tor tambroides
AATACAAACTGTGACAGTCTAATGGTTATGTTTATCTACCATCGTCGCCTTTTGCAAATGTTATTAAACGCAAAAGCCGAATAACTCTGATCACCTACTGGGTGCCAAATGAGAGTGCTTTATTTCTTAAATTCAATCACCACAGTGTTTCTGTGTGGGAAACCTCTCATCAATACGCTTCAGGCATATATTGCATGATTATCATCTGTCATTAGAGCTCGCTATATTTGGGTGCAGAAGTGGTGATTAGGTGTAAAATTATCAAGAGAAGAGACAATAAACTACAGATGGGAGATTGAGCAGGCCGATCATTACACACATATGTATAACTGCCTATGAGAATATCATTTGCTTCTATGGACTAAGTGTGATATGAAATTAATGTTTCAGGATTACATCACAAACTCTTACATCATGTCAGTTTTAAACTTTTATTGTGCTTCTCACAGCCTTTATAAAACACTAACTCCAAATAATTAGTCTTTTGCTCATATTAATAAAAGCCGCGTGGTTCGCAAGTGACTGAGGGTGTTGGTTTGTGGGATTGTAAGCGGCTTTATGAACACACTGAAATGTGTCCAGGGAGGAAGTTTGAAGCGAAGAAAACTGAGTTTTCCAGCTAAATAAACACTCTGAGAAAATGATTTGAGAAACAGATATGTTTTGCTTTTTTAAATAACAAAAATGCATTCAGCAACCCTAAGCACAAAGGATGTGAAAACATTTTTAAAAGCAGTGCCTTTGTAAATGTGTGAATTACACTGACAAAACACGTGAGATATGAACATGCTCAACAATCTGATCACCATATAGTATGTTTCAATCCCCAGCTTTGCCAAATAGTAACCTTAGAGGAATAAGTCCCGCACACACACACATGCACATGCACACCTGGACAACCCGAGCCTTTCACCGGCAGTCGTGGTGAGGAACAGGTACTGACAGACTCAAACACCTGCTATTGGAAAGTATGTTCTCCCTCAGTGATCCTGGGTTTTACAGGACTGGGAGGCTATTGTTCTGTCCCGCTGCTGACAGCCAAGGTATTTCTGGACTCCTGGAGCACATACAAAAAAACAATGGCCAATTCATGTAAGTTAGTAGCCTGTAGGAAAAATAGCTTTACTATTTCAACTCACTTTCCAGCTTTGAACATAGTGTGTTACCAAACCAGCGTCTTAATTTGTATTAGAAAATGTCTGAATTCCTTCAGTATAATATCTTTATCTGAGGGTCAAGCTTGGCTTTTGAAGAAATCTAAAGATCAGTTAACACCCTGCAGTGACATTCACCTGTGACACAGCGCTGGCTGGCCAAGAATGCAGTGCACCTGTAAACCTGAGGTACTCTGATCTCTATCTGCAGCTATCAACGGCAGACCATCAATCATCACGGGACTTTTTGATCTATCATTGGCACGGTTACGTATAAAATCGTTTTTTGTGTGTTTTGAAGGAGCAAAGCATAGATTTTTGATGTATAAATCACATTAGTAATGGCCAACATCCATCTCTTGGTTGATTTATTGTTTGATACAATCAATAGTTTCATCAGTGAAAATAAATACAGTTGTATACTACCATTCAAAATCTCTTATGTTCACTGCTTTCATTTTATCAAAAATACTGTAAAATGAAAAAAAAAAACCTGAAATATTATTACTCTTTAAAATAATACTTTTCAGTTTTAATATATTTTAAAATGTAATTTATTCCTGTGATGGCAAAGCTGAATTTGCAGCATCACTACTCCAGTCTTCAGTGTCACATGATCCTTCAGAAATCATTCTAATATGCTGATTTGCTGCTCAAGAAATATTTCTTATTATTCACAATGTTGAAAAAAAGTTGCAATGGAAAAAAAAAAGAAATTTACTAGCAATTTTCACTCAGAAATTTGTAGTAAATTTCACAAACAGATTTTTTTTTAAGTAAAAACAAATGAAATAGTATTTTCTTTTCTTTTGTTTTATTTACAACTTTAAAAAAAAATACATTTTTAATATGTGACCCTGGAGCACAAAACCAGTCTTAAGTCGCTGGGGTATATTTGTAGCAATAGCCAAAAATACATTGTATAGGTCAAAATTATTGATTTTTCTTTTATGCCAAAAATCATTAGGATATTAATATCGTGTTCCATGAAGATATTTTGTAAATTTCCTACTGTAAATATATCAAAACTTAATTTTTGATTAGTAACATGCATTGCTAAGAACTTCATTTGGACAACTTTAAAGGCAATTTTTTTTTTTTTGCACCCTCAGATTCCAGATTTTCAAATATTTGTATCTCGGCCAAATATTGTCCTATCCTAACAAACCATACATCAATGAAAAGCTTATTTATTCAGGTGATATATAAATCTCAATTTCGAAAAATTGACCCTTATGACTGGTTTTATGGTCCAGGGTCACATATTATTATTATTATTATATTATTATTCTTAATATTTTTTGTATAAACTGTGAGGTATTTACAATAGATAGTTCAAAAGGACACATTTTACTGTATGTGAAAGAAAATTACTTTCATTCAAAGCCAAACCTTTAAACAACAGTGTTTTTCGAATCAAATAATGTCGACTAGGCATTTTAATCACATACTTACATTTTTTTTAGTGTGTGCAGCTTAATATTTTTTGTGTAAACAGTGATACATTTACAAAAGATAGTTCAAAAGGACACCTTTTACTGTATGTGATCTTTATGTCATCCTTACTGAATAATTATTACTTTCATTCAAAGCTTCCAAACTTTTAAACAATAGTGTTTTTCGAATCAAATAATGTCGACTAGGGATTTTAATCACATACTTAATTTGCTGTTTTTGATTCCTGATATGCAGACTTGGGAAAGTCTAGAAAATAATCATCCAGCTAGGCCTGTCTTAAGCAGGAGGGGAATTTGCAAAGTCACCTGGACTACAAATCGCCGCGAGGCACTTCTGAGTTCCAGGGCCACCCCGATCGGGTCCCCAGCTCTGATCCCCAATGCCGACCCCGCTCAAAACCATCCCCATTAGCTTACTGCCAAGGAATTCTCGGTCAAGTGAATTGCGCGGTGACTAACAAAGCCCTATTTCAAGGAAGATTACAACTTCAACAGGAAACCTTTTGATGAGCGAGACTGTTTGAAAATGTTATCAATATCACCATCACCCCTTGGGGTCAACAAAACCATTTCTAATCACCCCATACCTGTGGCTATGTATTTTTTGTGTTTGTGTGTATGTGAGTGTGTGTGTGGTTCTTTAATGGGGGGGGCATGAGAGAAAAAAATGGGTGAATTATCTTACTGTCAGAGAATAGAAGACAGACTTGTTTAACATGGGCCGCGCTCAAGAGCATGTGCGATGACAAAGCGATTTTGCTCCTTACACCGGTCACCCACCTGCACTCAGATTAGGTCAGATATTCGTTTCTGAGGCCAAGCTGTCCCTCAAATAAGATGATGAAAAAAGCTCATTGTGGATAACATTCTTTCTCGGCTGAAGTGGAAAAAAGTGCAAAAAATTCTAAACATAATACCTCATTATGCTGTAGTGGGAGGAACAATGGTGCTGTTTTAGAGACTTTAATTACTGAATGTTTTTAGTTACATTAACTATATTATATTTTTGTTGAAATTACCACCAGTAATTTTTAGACATCTGAGAGCCAAAATGATTTACGTCGGCCTGTCTATTTAGTGCAAAAACTACAATATTTTGAAGCACCAGAAAAGGACAAATAAGGCATGTGATTGGTTGCAGTATGATCATGCGAGTGAAATGGCATATGTAAATTTTTTTAACGGGTAATAATGTTTGGATATGTGTAATGCCAAATATTTCAGGACAAACTGGAAATGACAGTAATTCAGTCCAATATTCAATCTGTAAACTTGATATGATTATAGAATGCACCAAATGTGCTCAAAGGCATCCTGTATTCGTAGTTTAAATATTTACTTCCCGCAAATAAACACATAAATGAACACATCTGTGGAATTTCAAACAGACCTCTTTGCATACATTGGTTCATTTCCAAATATATCCTTCTAAATGTAGCCCTTGAGACTATGTAAATGAATGATGTAAATGAATCAAAGCATGACATGACTATGAAATTATCAAGTTTAGCAGATTAACTCTTAAAAATAAAGGTTCTTTAGCAGTCCTTTCCAGCACCTTCACACAAAAGGTACAAATATGTCCTTTTAAGGGTACTGCTCCAGCGACAAGCTGTTGTACCCCAAAAGGTACAATTTTAAACCCCTTTTTTTCAGCAAAGAACCATTATGCTGTGCAGAGCTTTTGAGTTGGCTCTATGACTGAAAAAGGTAACATCACATATTCTTCATAGGCTATCAGTGTATTGCTCTTCTGGCTTCAGTACAGAGAACTTGAAAATAAAAAACTTACCAAAGGTTTTTCTAACTTTGCATCCAGCTGTCTTGTCGACTGACATAAATTTAGATGTTACAGTGCTGCAGAACAGCATATTATTCAAATATAGCAAATACCCTAGCCTATGTAATACATTATTTCTGTTATTTATAGAGATGATTATATAACATAATTTATGCCTATATAGAGTAGCCTTTATAATTTCGGTTGTTGTTTACTGAACAAAGCGAACAGACGTCTTCTCTTTTAGGCTACTTGTTAATTTAGCCTATGGCGCCCTCTGCTGTTGGATATAGTAAAACAGCTCGAAACTGGCTTGCTGAAGGATGCACTTCGGTTATTACGACCTCGTTCCGAGTTTGATGATACCACTTTATATGTTTAAATCCGAGCTTAGACTTTTTGAAACTCAAAAAGTAGGTTGAGCAGGTCAATTTTTCTCCCACATGCTATATGTGTTTTATCTAAAATACAGTATTGAATTAATATGTTATATTGTTTTAAATTTTTCTCTAAAAGGCACCAAAAATGAAAAAAATTAATAAATTGTTAGCTCATGTTAAAGTATTCTGAAATCAATAAATCTATTTCTCTTCTAATCTATAATGCAGTTGTATTAATTTTATTAATTTTTCTATTATTATTATTTTTTATTGTTTTATTGTTGTTCTTTTATAAGTTCATAATTATTATATTTATAAAATAAAAAATGAACAATATTTATATTATAATAAATAATTATAATTAACACAATACTGTTTATTATCATTATTATTAAAATGATTTTTTTTATTTTATATATATATATAAAATTCAAATAATAATAACTATTATAAATATTATTTATAATTATTTGTTTTAATTATTTAATTTTTAATAAGAGCTCTGTATTAGTAAGTAGACATTATGGACGTTCCTTTAATGATTTATAAACCGGTCTCAAAATCCGGTTTAGTAGGTATTCACGGAAGTGAATTTTGGATACCCTTCACTGAAATGATTGCAACAAAGCTAACATCCTTAAACATACACTGCTTGACCCTTGTACCGAAAAGTCGAAGGGAAGGGGGTGAGCCTTACCGCTGATCTCTATAGCATCTACCGAGCGATTTCCCTGACAGCGCGTCAAGAAACTCGAGAGACACAGCGCGTCCCCTGGAGACAGCACGCGTCCACTTCCGGTTGGGCAGAGAGCTGGAAAGATAGCGACGGCTGAGGAGCACAACTGGGGAAGGAGGAGGCCAGGCTGGAGCTAAAGCGAGTCGCTGTGCAGAGGAATGGGCGACATTTGATCGGAGAAGGTGAGGCGTGATATTTTTAATTGCGCTTTATGTTCGCTCAGACGTCGTGGTTGTTGTATTTGGCGCGGTTTTACGGGACGCTTCTAAGTACATGTCGCTAACCGGCTAACTTGTTAGCATTCCGTGACAGCTTTGGTGCGAGCTAGCCTGGCAGCAAAGGTAAAGAGGGGGAGTTCGCATGCAGCGCTGCGCAGAGTACTTCTCCGAGCGAAACTGTCATGATCTGACCATTTTACACCGCTCTTTAGCTCTTCAGCTCCTCAGCTCTTCAACGTAGCTTACGTGTTTATTTTCAACTCATATGCAGCCAGTGTTAGCTGCCAACCTCCACATTCCACATTCCCCTAAATCACAAGCAAGTGGGCCACTTCCCACCCTCCTATTTGTGTTTAGTCTAGTAAAACTTTTGATTACAACCGGAGACGTGAGGCAAAAATATCTTACATTAACTTAGTACGTTAATTTAAATGTCGGAAGTGTATGTCATTGGCTCTGTCATAAATCCAATGAGCTGCCTACCTAGATAGCTTTTCTGTACATTATGAAGTCGTTTGATGGTGCCTGTTATGCCTAAAAGTGCTGTCTTTTTAGGCAGCTCACTAGGTTTTAAAACACAACCAGAGTTAATTGAGCTGTTACTGATTTACTGATTTGTCAGGGTGGTAATGATTTGTTTAAAGTTAAAGTGAAACTAGATTGAATTAGCTTAGTAACTTGATCGTGAAAAGCCACGATTAATGTATTCAATTTATAACATGTGTTTAAGGGAATGACTTTGTCACAGGTAGCTAGTTTTAGCTCACCCAAAATGAAAATGAAAGTGTTAGTGTTCCTAACTTTCTGCCTGTCATTTTTGAGTGAATTGTCCCTTTAACTTCCACACATCATAATATGTGTGACTGTCAACAAACAGTGCAGTGTCTGTAAGAGAAAACTTTTATTGGCAATTTGACATACAGGGAAAGTAAAATGTGAGTGTTGTGCAAGAATGAGAAAATCATTTTTATAGTTTCACTTTCAAAAGTTGTTCATGTACCATAATGATTTCTTTTGCTGTGAATGTGTTTTGTTTTTTTAAATCTTTTTAGAACTGAATTGTTTGACATTGTTTTGCCTGTTTGTATTGTATGTGAGTATATTGTCTCTATTATAATCTTTGAAATTAAATCATGCTTCACACAATAGAAATGTAACTGAGGTTTAAAGCCTAACGTGTTAAAGGCAGGGCAGATAGGGTTATAAAATCAAATGATGGTTCACATGTGAAACAATTATCTGTAAGTTATTAAATGGTTACCTTTCTTTTCTTTATCTTTCCATGTCTGCTCTAGTTTTCGAAGTACTGGTTTAAGTGTGATAAATTGCTTGCGTTTTTCCTCATTTGTTAGTCGTTTTGGATAAAAGTGGCTGCTAATTGGCTAACTGTAATTGACAAATGCAGGTTAGTAGATTAAATGTGTCACAGCAGTTCAAAAGTATAATAGAGTGCAACAATCAGGTTCTGAAAGTAAAAATCTCATTCATTCTTTACATAGGGCAATTGATTTTGAACAATAACCTTTAAAGACAGACCTGCTTCGCGCTACAAGGTTGTTGCGAGGTTGTTGAAGCCATCAGCCCACGTTATTTCAACTAGCTCCAATGAAGCACTGCATATTATGTAGTCAGTCTGCTTATGTTCTCAAATTACTAAAATATTTGTATGCGTAATATGCAATTTTTTTGCAATAAAAGTAAAAGCATATGGTTTCTATATTATTAACATCTATAACGCAATAGTTCTGTACATTTCCATCAATTCAATTGTGCCATTCGCAATGCTTCATGGGATTGCAGTTCTTTCCGATAAATACACAGTTATGACCTTTGACTTTTACTGATTTTTCAGATACATTTCTTGCTTCAAATTATAGTTTGTAATGTTGTGATTCACCTCATAGCTAATTGGCTTGGTTCATGTCTTACAACTTTTCAAAAATCTATGGGAAATATACTCCTTGAACCAACAGCGCAGTATGGGTGGGCACAGTTGCGTTCTATAGGAAGGATTTCTGTGTGAAACTCGAGTAAGAACATTCCGTGTTTTGTTTTTTTTTAAACTCAGTTTCTATAGAAACCTCTGGCATATGTTCAAGGTGATCGTGTACCTGAAATGTGTCTTCTTGAGCAATAGCCTGAAATTGAAAGTAAAAATATTTGTACTTGCTCATCAGGAAGTTTAAAGTGTCTTTACTGTGGATTTCCCTACTTCCTTGTCTTTTTAAAAGGCGTATTTCGCTCACTAACCCTATAGGTGCGTGTTATGGCACCTCTGGAGGCATAAAGGTCCCTCCTAACCACTTGGAATGTTTCCCAACCAGGCTTGTCTGAACAGACGGAGCCAAACCAATTAAGCCGTGTGCATGAGGCATTATTGCTTTGCACTCGATAAACCTTTCATTTTTCTGGCTGTGGCTGCTTCTCCTCAGTATTAGCTGTTAAAGGGTTTTGGTTTGAAAGTCCTTCTGTTGTGGCAGATTTATAGCATGTAGGGGGAAAAAAAAAAGAAGGATTTTTCTTCTATCTTACACAAGACATCACCTCCTCTGCTTCAGCTTTTGTTAGCTGCTTCTGAATCTAAAGACTTCTGCTGTGAGTATAATACTTGAATGTTTTGGGAATGTTGAAGAGCAGTTTGTCCCTGAAGCTTGCGGTTCAGTGGGCTTTGGCTGTGTGTTCCTTGTCTCTTGGCCAGCTTCAATGGGGATCGACTTGGGAAAGAAGAAAGGATGCCTTTGACCTGCGCACCCAAAGCAAAACAGAATGACTTGGTGGTATTTTTATCCACTCTGATTATGCCTGTTAGATATGCAAAGCCTGGCTGATTTCCCTTGCCAGTTCCTTTATAGCAATTCTTAATTATCCTTTCGAATTTGTGCAGCAGTTTCCCTTTGATGTAGCTTTTCTTTTCTTGCCATCAGAATGGCTGGACTCGTAGATGGCGATGGGAGGAGGCACAAAACAGGCCTGGACTATGTTCCTAATGCACATTGGCCTTTTTATGATCTTTCTCCTGTCAGGATCGGGAGCAATATGTTAGTGTTTTAACTGAAGATTCCTTTGGTGTAGCCTCATGCCTGGGACCAAGGATGTTACCCAGAGCTTCTGACCCATTTTTCGGTAGCCGTTGGAGCTAGCTACTGCCATGTTGTTGAGTTATAGCCTATATTATCATGATAGATATGCTCTATCTCTGTTTTCTTTAGTCACAAAAAATGCATTTACTGCATAGACAGTGATAAATTAACGCTTTAATTACGCAGACAGCAGCAATTTAGGCTGTTTTCACTTTAAGACCTCATGTGCGTATATTAGAATATATGGACACAATGTTTTTGAGGATACTTGCCATTACTGAGATAAACCACACTGCTCGGCGTACTCATTGTTCTCATGGTAGTTCTTGAAAACAGTTCCCCACAAAGTTTGCAAAGCACTCCTCGCCACTTTTCCGCCCTCTCACGGCCTTTTGGGTTGCTCCTGCCAGACTGTGCATGTTAAGCATTTTTGGCAGTACTGGACTAGGTTTTTATTTTGCAGAATAGGCTAAAAGCTGCTTATCTTGAAGCAGGCCTTCTGCAGTGTTCATTTGCCAATGCTGATATGGCGGTTTTCAGTCTTAACGGCTTGCTCAGTGAACCGGTAAAAGAAGTTTTCCTGGTTAGCCTTGAGTTTTTATTTTTCCTGTTATTTAGGGATTCTGGGTAGTGTGTGTGTGTATGTGAAGTTTTTATTGTGCCTGTGATTGACTGGATCTGATTGCTAATATTTGGTAACCAAAAGGGACTATAATACAAATTTTACCGTAATGAATTTAACGAAGGCTAATTTAGATTATCCTAAGAAAGATTAATTAGGCTGAGATGGTGTTTAATTAATTTCATCATCAGATTTGGTCTGGTATGTAATACAAATGCATGTAAAATTGCAGTTTTAGAAGAAACAAACATGCTGATCCAGGAGTTAAGAGATCCAATAAGTAACTTATGATTAGACATGAAGATGTATCATGCAGTGAACCAAGGCAACTCAATCACTTCAACTGGAACAGCTCTGTTGATGCCAAAAAATTAGCCTTTGACATGCACATTGACTGTTGCCAAATCTCTTATATCACTGTTGACGCTGTTGCATTATCTCATTGAGAAATTGCTAACCTTTAACAGACAATCTTTTCACCAATCCACCGTATAAATGTGCGCCTTGGTCTGTTACTTATGCAACCCATAGAATGAGGAAGTAGTTTCATGATTTTATTGTTTTTAATGATTGAAAGTTAAAATCCCCCTCAACTCTCCCCTCGGGACACAAGCCTGAGTGCGAAACCTGTGATTGCATCTCGCTGGAGTGCTGCCAGGACACTTGCCCCTTTGGGTCCACCAGATCAACTGAGTATACATTCTCTGGCAACCTGTCAAACTTGAGTTTAGCTTGGTTCGCATTGCAGTGGCGCAACGCCTTTCTGACATGACTTCTGCATGTACATGTGAACAGAAAGGACATAACAGGAGTTACACGTTTAACACAACTTTCCACATTTTTTTTTTTTTCGCACCAATTTGTTTTCGATTTCATTCATAATCTATTTCTTCAGGGGATGTGCAAGACTACTAGTGGGTTGCTTTGCCACACAACTAGTTGACAAATCTGTCTGAATTCTTCATTTAACTGGTGTAATTCTACTGATTTCAGGCTCACCTGACCATGACCGTTTCTTATGTAAGACATGATATTGACAATGTTTTTAAGATCTATAGACTAAAGTTGGGCTATTCAGCTTGATAATAGGAGCGGAATGTATATATTGTAAAACATGTAGGTACAATACCATTTAAAAGTTGTATGATTTTTTTTTTTAAAGAAATTAATATTTTATTCAGCAAGAATGCATTAAAGTGACCTTAACAACATTTTGTGTTGTTAGTATAGACTTATATATCAAAGAATTGCTGTTTTTTTTAACATTCTGTTCAAATAAACCTGAAAAAGTCACAGTTTCTGCAAAAATATTATGCAGCACAGCAGGTTTCAACCTTGATAATAATAAGAAATGTTTCTTGAGCACCAAATCAGCATATTAGAATGATTTCTGAAACATCATGTGACACTAAAGACTGGATTAATGGCTGAAAATTCGACTTTGCCATCACAATTTAAAATATAGGCCTTTTCAAAAAGAAAACAGTTGTTTTGAATTGTAAAAATATTTCACAACATTCCTGCTTTTACTGAATTTTTGATTAAAAAACAAAAACAAAACTGTAGTACCGGTGAATGGTATTATTTGTGTGTATTATTTCTGTAATATTTCTGTTTATTTGTCCACTTTTTTGTTTCCTTTTATGTACATATGTGTATACAAGAAATAGGGCTGTCGCGATATCCGCAATATCGCAATACCGCGCTATTGACGAGCATAACCGCAGAGGAATGCAACAACCGCAGCAACCGCGATATTTCCGTGTTTTCTTTTTCTTAAGGTTATGCCCTTCTCGTTTTACACTTCGTGCATGTGTACTGAATATTAGTAATGATAACAATGTGTACCATGCTGATTTGTACAGAGGCTCAGTAAATTTGCCCTTAACAAGCCTAAACAGACAGCGAATGAGAGAGAGATCGACTGATCGCGTGCGATTACGTGCGTCTGTCCTTCAGGCTGAGTCGTGTATATTTGTGAAAACAGGTTGCCATGTCCAAGGAAAGCGAAATCTGTCTTAGCATCGACGCATTGCTGGTCAGCTGAGCCTTTAAAAGTGGCGCTCAAAGTTAAAATGATTTCAACAGCGTGTTTCATTACATCTCTCTTTGAATGAATCAGCCTTTTTAAACGTGTAGTTGAATGAACGGTTTAAGACCCACTCAAAGACAGTCTCTTGCCGCCACCTTGTGGCGCAACAATGAAACTGCACTGACTGACAGCCCGTCTAGAACAGGCAGGTGAAATATCAACAGAAAAAGTATCTTGTCAGTCAGATTCGAGGATCAGAACTAACTGTTATATATATGCTATATATATATATATATATATATATATATATATATATATATATATATATATATATGTATATGTAGAGAGAGAGAGAGAGAGAGAGAAACAAACAATAGACTAATGATCTTATTGTCAGGATTATGTCTTATGTGGACCGTTATTTTGTCATTCTCTTCTGTTTACTTCACTTCCTGTTTCAACGCGATCAGTTTCATTGGTTTCTGAATATGACCTCGTTACATTGTAACACATACACACACAGATTATATATATATATATATATATATATGTATGTATATGTGTGTGTGTGTGTGTGTATATGTATGTATGTATGTATATGTGTATATGTGTGGTAATACCGCATACCGCGCTACTGAGCCACTCTGCGACAGCCCTAACAAGAAAAATGAAGTTGATGTTATTTCTCTTTCTCTTGAGTGTTTCTATGATTCCTCCCCTCTTTCTTTTTCTCTTGACCATGGCAAAGAGACAACGTATGGGTGGTGAGACAGGTGTCTCTGCAAGCTCTGCCAATTGGAGAAAGTGTTTACGCTCCCAAATTGCTGACTGAGACTCATGCTGAATCACTAGAGAGTGAGAAGAGAAGGCTTCAGAGTAGGTGGAGGCATAGGATGACCTAGAGAGAAGATTGTAAAGAGGAAAATAAGAAGAACAGCCTTTCCTTCATGGGATTCTTGTGAATTTTGCTTTTTTCCATTTCTTTTTAAATGCAGCTTTTATAATGTGCTGTGCTATTCAACGTATTACTTGCAATTTAAGTGGCTGCAGTAGTACTTTTATGCTCTTAATGATGGATCACTCTTTCTCCCACATCGTTTTTGGCCATGCGTCAACTTGACCTAATGATGTCTCTGAACAACACACCCATGAGAATCTAAGATCTTATTGGTTCTATGATGATTTTTCTGCTTTTTAGACTTTGTTCTAGATGTCACTTTTGCTTGAGAGCACTATATGAACTATGAACTAGGATTTTTTTTTTTTTTTTTAGGTGTGTTTGAAGACCAGTCATGGCTAGGCTGTTTTTGTCATTTAAAGAGGTGATGTCTGTTGAGTTTTTAAAGTGCTTTGGCTTCAGTGTACGCAGCACACAAAGGATTGGGTTAAAGTGTGCATTAGATGCTTCACTAAAACTTGCACTTTAGAGCCAAAGTGAACTGGCCATATGTTCACTTGTCTTTTTTCTGCTTTATGAATCTCTGTGAAATTAGTCAGATGCAGTGTCTCATTACAAAATGTTCTGGTAATTCAAAACATTTATCCCACTGAGATCCAAACAAACTCATGCCAACATGTACACTTCCATTCAATAGTTTGGGGTCAGTCCTTACTGGCAGTAAAGATATGTATAATGTAACACAAGATTCATATTAGATCAATAGATTATGTTGTTTTGAAATGTATGTTTATCAAAGAATCCGGAAATATTTCCCTCAAAAAATTAAGCAGCACAACATTGATTATAAGAAATATTATCTGAACACCAAAATGTCATATTAGAATAATTGAAGGGTCATATCACACTGTAAACTGGAGTAATGGCTGCTGAAAATTCAGCTTTGCCATCACAGGAAGAAATTCAATTTCAAAGCGCATTCAAATAGAAATCAGTTTTATAAAAAGTATTTTACAACACTACCTGATTTGAACTCTTTTTTAAATGCAGTGTTTCTGAGCATAAGAGACTTCTTTCAAAAAAAAAAGGTAACACTTTAAGGTGTCCTTGTTACACGTTATATGTACTTACTATATAATAATAAATTATGCATAATTCCATGCAAGTAACCCTTAGCAAAACACTAATCCTAACCCTAACCATATATTAAGTACATGTAGTTAATTAATATTACTCAGTACTTGTATAATTATACAAGTAACCAAAAAAAAAAAAAAACTTTTGAATGGTTCATGTATGTAAATGCATGTAATTTGCAAAATGAATGTTCCTTGATTTGAAGAATAATGCACTATTTAACGAATACCTTCAGTGAGTAAGTGGAACAGTTTTTTTTTTCCATGTGGATGTTACATTTGTGTAGTACAGCAGCATGTTTAATCTCATGTGTAAAAACACTGGGGAAGTGTGGTCAGACAGTAAGCGGGCTGACGCCAATGTACCAAAACATATTTTGTTTGTTGATATGGTTAAAGTGTAGATTCGTACTATACTGTGTTGAAATTGAAACCTTGATTATTACTACAGTTTCATGCACCATTTTTTTTTTACCTCTCTAATGCTGGGCTCAGACTACAGGAGTTTTAAAACCCTAACCGATTATGAAATCTGGTTGCACCACACATAAGGAAAATCTTCGCAAATTTTCTTCCCTCAAATCTTAAACATGCACACACTGCAAGATTTGAAAATCATGGCACATCACAAACTACAAAATGTTAATAAGATTAGAGGGAGCGCTGCATGTGATTTCATGTAGCAGATTGTCATTGACTTTTCAACAACTAATGTTTGCGTATGTTAGCAAGTGTGGCTTTCTGCACTCACCCGGTACAGTCAAAACTGAGGCAATTTCACCCCAGTGTAGGGCTGAAACGATTACTCGAGTAACTCGAATACAAAAAATCATCGAGGCAAATTATGTGCCTCGAAGAATCGTTTAGTCCATTTTATAGGGATGCACTGAATTTTTAGCCGCCGAAAATATATGCCGCGCCGCCAAGCAGTGTTCAGGTTTCACTCTCATCACTGCGCCGCGTAACGCTCTGTTCAATATTCCGCTCTATCAGTGTGCATTCTGCTCAGTTACCGCTCATGCTCACCGGAAAAGCTAAGTCCGCTCAAATAACGCACCGACAGGAAATTTCTAT